>JAYJMH010004064.1:0-27448 GCA_036873815.1 Phacellophora camtschatica | reverse complement strand
AAACGAATATCGAAAAACTGTTTTCAGAAAAAAGTTTCCAATTAACTATATTTCAATAATTTTTATTCAGCAGAAAATAGACCAGAACTTTGCATAGGCACTTTAAGGAGCTAGCAAGATTTTAATAATGAGATTTTTATTACAAATAGCCAACAATAGACCCCTCGTGACCATGGGGCCTGGATCAGCGATCCCCCAACTGACCCTCTTCTCCTCAGCCTGCTACCAACCAAAAAGTTTATGAACAAGTAATTTTCCACAGTCGTTTTATAAAATGGATACATAAACAATAAATCTATGTTCTCAATTAAACTACACGTCCTTTCCTTGCACGCCGAATCAACAGGAAGGAAGGCAAAAATGTACTAGAACAACAACGCCGACAAATGTTTTCTTGTCAACACAAAAGGCCACATCAGTAATCCCAAAAAATAAGTTAAAACTTCGGCTAGATATGAGTATATTCAACAACAATGGATCCGAAAGAAATTACATCAGCATGTTATTAGTCGGGAAGGAAAATAAAAAATAAATATTAAGAAGACTCTGAAATCTATAGTTAGATTTCTACGTCGCACGATAGTGGCATTTGAGTCATATTTTGTTATCTATTTCGAAAATGATTTACACACTGTAATTCGATAATATCTTGGGAGTCAATGAATTTTTCTATACGAACATTACAGTGAGAACAGGCCAATGAGAACATAGCATAGTCTGTAACCATTAAATTTTAGGGTGTGTATCTTCTATTTCTTATAATGATATGGTTTTTGAAAAATTTATAAATTTTAGGGTGTGATTTCACGTGTTAAAATGGCACACCCCCGTCACCTGCCTATTGAACTTACCCCATGGGTTTATTTCTTGATTTTTGGCAAATTAGATTGTACTGATGTATGCTGTCAATGATGCGATAGAAAGATCATAGAAATACTCCTCTATATTTTAAATGTTTTACATCATTCAAATGTGCTCGTTTAATCGATTTTCAAAAATGATAATGTAAATTTTTGCCAGAAATCAACGTTAGCTTCTTAGAAGTCAGTTTCGTATTTGCCGGTGCTTGCTGTATTCAAACATCAGGTAATAATATCATAAAAAAACGTGTTATTTAATGAAAGGAATAAATAAGGTGTAAATTGTTCTCAAAATTCAAAGTACAATGTAGCCTGGTAAACTAAACCAAAGATGTTTGGTGTCTTAACCAATTTAGAACTCACAACTTCACAAGTAAAGATAAAGTAAAGCAGGAAGGTCGTGTATTACTTTAACTCCGATACAATATTGTATATGTCTTGCAATATTGTATCTGAAACACACTTTTTGACAATTGTGATAAGAAAAGATGACTGAGAAAATGAGTTAGGACTGCAAATAGCTTTTCCTGGATAAATTTAGATAATGGCATTGATTTTCCCATAAGTACGTTTTCTCGCGGATATTTTACTTCATGCAAGATTGAACTGAAACTCAGGGGCGGCGCTCGATTCTGAGGATAGGGGGAGGGGCAAAAAGTTTCTTTAGGGAGAGATATTTGTTTCTATACTCATCTAAAAACCTACAATACTGAAATGTTAATACTTGCATGTGGCCTTACAAAGAACGCATTACAAGTAAAAAAACAGATTACATCCAATGCGAGAAAAAGATAAATTACAAAAGAAAAAGTACACAGTTTCTTCACATGTGGTGGGAGAGGGAAATGATGGAGAACATTCTGAAGTGTGAATATATTTTAACGTAGTCTCAAGAACACTTTTGTTCGAAACGTATGATAACTTCTCATGGCCATACTATAAAATTTCGAGTTTACTATTGGATAGGTATACCAATCCATGAGTTGTGAGAATGGTATTTATACTGTTGAGAAGACTGTGATACTGATTATCAAAACATGACAGTGCAAAAAGAAGTGATCAGTATCATCAACACCATGGACATAACACATTTATAGTATCTCTAAAATTAGGCCTAAATTTCTGAAGATTAGCATACTCAACCCAACTCTAAGTTTCTCCATGCGGCTGTTCTAACAGCATATTTCCAAACAATTTAATTCAAGACTCATAAAAAACTTGATAGTCGTCAGTGCCAGAAAGAACAAATAAGAACGCCACAAAAAATAACAATGATGTAATTTTGTTCTTTCATATCGATGCTTTACGTACTAAAAACTATTTGATATAGATCAAAATTTAGAGTTAAGATACCAGTCTCTACATTTTTACTGACGAGTGCAATTCGTAAAAACAAACAGTAACATTTACTTGGATGACGTACATCCAGGCATTTTGGTAACTGAAAGCAGTACAATGAATATTTACAGTTTCACAATATATAATACAAAG
Organism: Phacellophora camtschatica; assembly: GCA_036873815.1. Lineage (NCBI taxonomy): Eukaryota > Metazoa > Cnidaria > Scyphozoa > Semaeostomeae > Ulmaridae > Phacellophora > Phacellophora camtschatica. The sequence continues at coordinate 25,097 of JAYJMH010004064.1, read as the reverse complement.
CCTGCGTAACGAGAAGAATGAGAGAAAATTTCCTTTTCCGACCAAGGCATTCAGGTAATGAAATGAAGGATATTCTAAATACTTTTTTACACACCTACATGGAAAAATGTTATCTTATTCTAGGTATTTACTTCAGCATTAATTCTTTTTTTAAATCGACTAATATAAAATAAGTACCACAATAAATAGAGTGATAATTAGATGCCACATGGGTAAAAAGCGCCTTTCGAGCCTGACCTAAGCAAAATGAATCCACAAAAGGCCTAGTGTCGCCAAACTAAAAGAATAGTTTACTAACCAAAACATTTATTTTGTAAAGAAAAAGCCAGGTTTGAGGTTGTCCTAAGCCAGCTACTTTTTGACACAAATTAGAGTCTGACAACTATGAAATACAAACACAATAATACATGGTTATAGTCCTATTGCTTGAAGTCCTTATCTACTCAATATGCTTGAAATATACACTTGTTATACCAGCAATCTATTTTCTGCATCATTTCCATTTTCAAACTATTTCCTGTACTATCACACAAACATGTTTTCAATTGTTTGGTTGTCTTTGCTTTTTCATAATTTCTTCTGCAATTTACTTGCAACGCTGAAATAATCTGCAACTACTGTATACTATTTTGGATGTCGCAATTCCCATGGTATTACGTTATATTTTAATCTTGGAAATAAACATCTCAAAATATACCTCTGCCTTACGTCATAACGCCAAAGAGCGTAAAAACGAAACAGAGGCAAAGCCGCTTGGAATCGAAACAAAGGCAAAGCCGCGTAGAAACGAAACAGAGGCAAAGCCGCGTGGAAACGAATCAGAAATAATTTTTTCTCGGCTCAAAAACAAATTGCTTATCAAATTTTCCCTTGTTGATGAAACGTAATACATTTCGGGAAACAATTGAAAACATTTTCGTGTCTCTACGTGCTATTTAGAAAGATAATACAACATGTGTGGAAACTATAATAAATTTTATAAAAACAATTTCGAATGTGATTGATAATCGTAATGAGGGCTTTTTATGACCCTTTCGTGCCCGAAACAACATTTACAATAGTCTGAGTAAAACGAAGCTTGTCTGTAATAGTCTACCGTGCTGCACCTCTCCATGGGTCGACGATACTCAATCGTGCACGGATTAGAATGACGGAACTCTGAGCTTTCACAAGTTTTATGTGGATGGTAGTCAATTGTGTCTCCATACAGTTCATCTCGATGCAAAATAGCAGGCATTGTTGGATGCTGGCGAAGAGTATCAACATTAAATTTCTGTGAAACTTGCTCGCACTCTAACTCTTCCTTTTGTCTCTTATATTTGTACCTGTGATTTTGAAACCAAATTTTAACTTGTGTCGCTGTCAAGTTAATCATTCGGCCTAATTGTTCCCGTTCTGGTGCTGACAGATACCTTTGGTGCATAAAACGTCGCTCTAGTTCATATGTTTGGGCTTTGGTAAAAAGAATTCTTCTTCGTCGTTTTTTTGTGTTTGTGGTAGATGTAACAGATGCTTCTTTGTCAGTTTTCAATTTTGATCTCGTTTCTTCTTCATCTGATTCTTCCGAACACATTTCTGTGTCTTCTTCCGAGTTTTTGTTTTCTATCGCCGAGTGACCTGTAGCAAAAAAAAGCAATTTTGATAAGCTAATTTCAGTTTCTAGTTAAAATTATATTGAAAGATATGAACACTCAAAAGACAAAGCAATTTTTGAAGATGAAGGGTTATGCCCGATACGTATAGTATATCTTTATCTTGGCTTTATTAGTTTATTTACAAATGATTTTATATTTATCTGCTGACTATTGCCAAACATAACAATCTTATGATTATTATTGCACAGTTTTTTAATAAACACTGATCACACCATTGAAATTCAAAATAATTGTCCTTCTATGCCGACTATTTGGCACTGTGTTTACCCTCGGGTTAACAACGACTTCTCGTGGAAATGAATGATCTGCAAGAAGTGGTTTGGCTTGACAACAAGCAGAGCACATGTGTCAGGTAATTTTAATTCAAGGAACTAGAGGTGTTTAATATAACTACTTGCCTGATATTAGTTCCAAGATTTTATGGTTAAAATGACACTTGAAAAAGCCCAATTCATTTTGAGACAAATGCGATGCTACATGGCTAACTTGTGTTACGGACTAAAATTAAATTTTTCGTCGTTTAATGTATGGTTAAATGTACACCATTATTAAAATGTGCTGTGTTCTGTCAAAGAGCAACCAAGCTCCTCTGTAACCATTGAAAATTTGACAAATTTTGTGAAACAAAAGGGAAAAATGTATGAAAGTTACAATACTGTTTATTTTGATTTTATTAAGTGCATCCAAAGGTGTGAAATCTATTGTTTCAAGTTTGAATGGCATTGAGATGTGTGGGACCTTGATCCTTTGTTTTACAAAAGCTGTCTTTGCTGAAGCAGACAAAAATTTATGAATATATCATTACGTTTACCTCACGTTAAGCACAGTTAATAAACGAAAACATGCCATGTTTTGGAAAGGGAACATTTTGGGAAGGCATTCCCGGAAAAACAATTTTCGAACTTCCAGCCTTTTGGAAAAGAACCCTCAGGGATCTGCTTTCGGTGTAAGCTGCATAATGCAACGATTTAATAAATTTAAGTTTATGCAGCAGTTAGGTTTAGCTCAAAAAGTCGTTCGACATGACAGCGAGCTCCAGTCTGAGGCTGGTGTTTCTTATTATTTTACTTCATTTTGGCCTCGAGTGCATCTTATCTTGATTCTTAGTTTTCCTCAACAGTTTTGTTATGTAAACAAGTTTCAAGAATAGCACAGTGACCAAATGCACTATTTTCATACTGTAATGTTGTTCCGTACAGTTGGAGTAGTATCGGTTGAAGTATACACGAAGTAAAGATATTTTACTAATTATATGCTGTGGTCTACGTAGAAAATATTTACACAGGGTAGTAAAAATATCATGCGTCATTGCTCTATCTTATTTTTGTTATTCAAATATGAGCCTGAGCTGTTCCTTGGCAAGTTCTTTCGTGGTGTTTCTTAGAAACTAGTAAGAGTTCTTCTTATAAGAAATGAGAAAATTATTTTATTTCAAAACGAAGTGTTTTTAAAATACAATTAATTAATGCAGCCATACAGAACACTAACCCTTTGACAAGTATCTGACAAATCTGCCAGAAATTACCTAATACTGCATTATAAATATACCCCATTGGCATGTTTTCGTGCAAAGCATCCTTAAAGACAATAGCGTCCATTACTTGCAACATATAATATGCAACAACTATTGTTGCAAATTAAAAAAACAAAACAAGTCCCAAAATTCGAAAATCTTTGGAAGAATTTCGCAGTGCCAGAGTGACCGTACATATAATTAACTTATGTTCTAACGTTTCCAAGTGACCATAAAATTAACTAGCTGCAATCACATACGTTGATCACGTTTAGAATATTGGAATACAATACCAAGCTTACTTAGAGGTAGATTACAGCACTGAAATTTGACTTGGACAGATAATTTATGGGAGAGATGTCGTGAATAAAATGATGCAGCGATCACTGATAAAGATAATCACTTAAAAATAAAGAAAGGAAGCTATAAGCCACACAGCTAAAAAAAATTCGGAATATTGGAAAACTTTCACTCTGAAGCTATAAGCTGGTTTGTATAAAATATAGATATTCTTTGATTATGCATTTTGGGGCAACTCATTGATCAAGCACACGATTCTGGCATGTAAAATGTGATAATTTGTTTCCAAAAACCAAACATTCTGGGCTATAACTTGAATTATGTTCAAATGAATTTTAGGTCAGTCAAAGTTTGCTTTTAAACTCATTTGGAAGATTGGTTCAGCTGGCCCACACATGGCAAACGTTGGAATGGGGGCGGTCTCAGTTACAAAGGCTTCGCTTATAATTTCTTTTAAAGTGCTTTTACATTAAGAAGTTAAATTGACTGGTATATCAAATGAAAATAACATAATCGTGTCATATTAATTGTTTTTATAATGTTTTAGGATTTAACCCTTTAATGCCAGTAGATACTTAATATTAACTGACATTTTTTATCTTAGGGGGGTATCACTTACAAACCAACTCAAGTGGAATTTAAATTTATATTGAAATATTTGAAATTAAAATAAAGTTGTTTGCATTTAGCTCCGCAAAAAGTGGCATTATACGTTGTTTAGCAATGCGTCATATGGCCCTTTCCGCTAAAAAAGAGCTAACGATCTGAATAAAAAGACAGAAAATAGCAATGCTGCTGAGCCCAAAACACGTGAGAATAACTATACAGACAAGAAATTCCATGTAAATCATGTGACTGTAAAAGTAACACGTGAATAGTAACAAAGATAAAGCACACTGCATTGAAATTGGCCGAAGGCCGGTTTAATGAAAACAATGTTTGTGTAAGGTTTAAGGTCAGTCCAAATTTCAAATAATAACAGAAAAGAGCCAAACGCGATCATGGATGCTAATAATTTTAGAAAGCTCTGATTGATTTGCCACAATTTCCTTTGTGAAGATTTCTCATAAGCCAAATTCCATTTCTTTTTGTATGAGTCTAAGCTCTGGAATATAAATCTATTACACAACAATATCATTTGCAAAATTTGATTGCCAAACAAAAATCTCAACCGTTCTTTGAAACAGCTAAAACAGCAATGGAAATAATCAAGAGGTCAAACAAAAAAAGAGTGTGTTTGTTAACTGTGGCACCGTCTTTGTGCAACCGTTTGCAGAGAGGTCAATATGTGTACAACAAAAGATGAAGCATTGTTGAAAGAGTTCAAAAGCAGTATGGTTTTTAATAAATTTAATTTGCACTACAAACAGATTTGGAAATTTCCTCTTCTGGTATTCATTGATGAATTCCATATAAAATAATTGAACTGAAGCACATTTAAGAATTACAACTTGATCTTTATTTATGATGGAAAAACATGGCTTTAAAGTGAACTAGCAGGCCATTATTGAATCAAGGTCTTTTGATCTTTTAACGCTATCCCTACCGCTCTAGTTTAGGAGTACGTGGTTTTGTAATAAATTTAGATGTAATTTCAATTATTGTAATAAAATCATTCATAGTTTATCCTTTTTTTAGAAAATATATTGTAAAAATTTAACTCAGTGGCATAAAACTACATGTATATATATAACAGAGGCATAAAATGCAAATTGAAAGAGCATCATTGTATCACAAATCTATCTTTCATAAATGTAGTTATAACATTGTAAATGTCTGTTTGTTTGTTTGTTTGTTTGTAAGTTCACAAAGCAATAAAAAACAAACAAATAATTACGCAAATAGAATGAATCTAAAAGGAACACATTTTAATCTACGAAAAAATAGACAAGAAACTTGCACTGTGATCGTCAAAAACTTGGGAAACTTCAATACTGCGACTCTTAAATTTTTCATAGCCACTTTGCGAAAAAATATTGCTGTTAGTTCTATTCTTTTTTCATGGCTAGAACGCATTACATTTACACGTATGGCAGCTAAAGAGAAACGAAGTTTAACAATAATAAATAACAATGAATTTAACAACAACCAGCAATACTATTATCATTATTATTTGCAGTGAGGAGTATCAAGGTAACTTGTTTGTAGTTTATTTGTTTCCCAAAGAAATTTTGAAAGGAATTTGATTGTTAGCTCTCTGGCTGCCCTGTACAAAAATTAATTAGTTAAGGCTACATGTGCATTGTTGAAAAGTAGTATTTTTGAAGGCTATATATTACCAAAAGGATATATAGTATTATTGAAGGTAGATCTCTTTGCTTATTAAACTTAGGCATCTACATAGAAAGCGTACTTCGTCTTCAATTTCTCAAGACTTCATAGTTGACATTTGCCTTCAGTTAGTTTTAAACCTCTGTGTCTACCAGATTCTATTTGTAAGATATTGTCACTGCATGAAACGAAATTGTCAGTGCTTTACAGCTTTCAAATGAAACAAGTTTTGAAGTAAGGCATCAAATAAAAAACAGCTTTTTGAAAGAAACATGTTGCATCAATAGAGATGCAGGATAATTCTTGCCGCCATGTGCTCATTAAAATGCTCTTTTAGTTTGGATCTTTCAATTTTAATGAATGAGTGAGTTTTGTCTAGAACTTAAGAAACTCTGCAGATACCCTGGTTTTTTTTAATGGTCCTTAGGAAACATGCGGTAAATAAATAGCATATCTGACAGCCGCCACAAATTGCAAGAAACGCCAGCATAAGACTTAAGTTCAAAGTCCTTCCAAATGCCAACGCTCATTTTTAACCAAATAATAACTTTGACTTTGTTTTGGCACGGATTGAAAATCTTAGCGTCCGAATTCAAAATAACTGTGATGCGAGACGGACGAGGCTATATTTGAAAACTTGAGGAAAAGAGTCCAATCTAAACTGGCTAAATATGCACCCCATTATGAAAGTAGCTCGGAAGTATTCGTGGCAAGGCTTTAAAGCGTTTCTTGAGTGTGCTGAAGTTTCGGAAGTTTTCTCACCTTAGCGGTTTAACTAACACATGCATGTCAAAACAATGCTGCCACAATGTTTATTTTGAGGAATGAATAGGACAGAAAAGATTGCCAAGACTCTTAGGAAATAATGAGTGGAGGCACAAAATTATCTTTAGATTAGAGTGTAATTTAACAAGTATTTTGTTTTAGCTTGATGCATACTTTCAATCACACACGTTCATGTTTGTTTGTGAGAAAGGAACTATAAGATTATGGGAAATTTTTAGAAACGTTTCTAAAATGACATAAATTTCCCAAAATTCAATGCTTCTATATTAAAAACCAAATAGAATGTTCATGCACGCTTAAAAAGTGTCTTTTTATCAAAAAATGTTCTTTAGTTTCTTTTTTAAAATGAGAGTAAAGCTGATACGTAACCATGTATTGTGTATATAGAAAATTGTGCATTTTTAAATCAAAATATATTTTGTTAATTTAAAGCAAACCTAAACCCGGTGTTTCTTTACAAGGTTTTTTTTATCAAAAACCGATACATCCTGTTCTTTCTCCCACAAAGAACTTTGATATTGATACAGTTTAGAGCCGGAGCCAAGTTCTATAAAAATGAGTGTATAGGCCCTGTTACACCATTAGATATTCAATTAGATATTCAATAAGTGAATTTCAGGTCAAGTGCCGAACGCTGCACACTTATTTTTCTTAACGTAAGTTATTTTTAGATGCCAAAAAACTTTGACCCAAATCTCAGCTTCGTTGTTCTGATCATAAAACGTGTATCAAAAGTTCAGTTGTTGTTATTGTGTGAAATCGTTTTTATGTTTGAGCTCTTTGGCGTTAATTTTTTTATCCTCATCCTTCATTTTGAAAAAAAAGTGCAGGCGCAAGAAAGTCACAAGGATTCAAAAGTATATGATGAAGTGACAATGAGCAAAAGCAAAACTAAAGTTAAAAATATGGCTGTTGAAATAAATGAAATATAAATACATGTGTAGAAAACAGGATTTTTTGTCTACAATGGTGCTAAAATATAACCCTCCAATGGACAAATAAATGACAAAATAATTGTTTCGTCTGACAAAATAAAAGGTTCCAAGAACATAGAATTCGACAATTTATCTGTGTTTCATCAAAATTCCGTTTCTTAAGTCGGAAATATCACAGCCCCAAATCCTATTGAAAGGTATTTTCCCGTGGGGAGGAAGTATCACCTGACTTGGGTAGAAAGGTGTGCCCTATATTGTAAAATATCAATAAACTTTGGGTAAAATATTAATAAATAACATAGAACGGTGAATAAAAAGATGTTTAAGACAGCAAAATTGCATCATAACATGCGCCATACTTTTATATTTTTGGGTTTGCATTTTCCTTTATTATATGTTTGGGACAGCTCAAGATTTCCTCAGACACGCCCCCTATCCAAGGTAGATGGTCCTGCCCTCCCCTGAGGTATTGTTCTTGCACAGGGAACAATTTTTAGTTCCTGATCTTTGCCCTGATCTCTTCTTGATAGGCCACGGTAATAATATATATGTTTGCGTAGAGTTTGGCTTGTTCAAAGTAACAACGAGCAGACAAAATTACGAGTAAAAACTATTATCGAACTTTGCAGCTTGACTCTAAAAAAATAAGTGATGATCTCAATCTTAAAGAATATGTTTTCGTAGGGGCAATATTAAAGCCACATCCAGGTCACATCCAGTACCAGTAGGGTATATCAAAAACTTTCTGAGATCTTCCAAGTCCTGAAATAAGTAAGCTTTACAGTCTTGAAATATCTTTGGGGAATAATTCTTCTCCAAATGCTTCCCTCTTATTAGGGATTACTTTACGAGCTTTTTAATTAATAATATTTTAATTAATCATTAAACATTATCATACTTTGAAGAATATTTATTACTCTGTATCTGCGACACCGAGCGAAGCTATGATACAATTAATTCATCGTTATGATTCAACCCTTGGTATACTGTTATAATTCAACCCTTTGTTTTCAGTGTTTGGTGCTCTACGATGTAGCTCATAGTTCGCTAAAACACCAGTATTCTTTAAAAGGGGCTTTGCAAATGTTTTAGGGTTTCTTCTGTCATATGAACATGTGCTTAAATTTGATTCATAAAAAAAAATGAAAGTTCCGTGAAAGATGGGTGAAATTTTGTCAAATTTTTTTCTGAAACTTCTGAAGTTGGTTTGTCATCCTTAGATTTATAAAGATATGCATTTACCACGATGGCAAATATTTAAGAAATATGTATTCACTTAAAATTACATTCGTTTGCACAGTAAGGAATTGCCAACTTAACGTCTGATTTGAATAATAATCAACTGAAATCAAATGTCGACATTTTAACAGACACGCAATGTTGCCACGTGTGAGAAAGTTGCAAATGCAATATTTGAAAATACTGCAGCTTGAAACAACCAAGATTAATTCAATTTTAATCTACAAAATACTCCTGAGCAGAAATATTTCTATTCTATTAATTTCTATACCGTATTTGTATCATTTTTTATTTTTATTTATCTTCCTTGTGTTGCGAAAAAAAACAGTTTCTGAGAAAGATAGCTTTTTGAAATTCAAAGAAACTGCAATAGCTTAAGTAAAATACGTTTGATATGCATAATTATAAAAAGAATATCGAGAAATCGCCATTGAAGACAACCTAAAACGTAGACAAATTAGCCGTATTTGAAACGCACAAATAATATAATTCATATTGTATTGTTTATAAATATATATTATAATATAACAACACCGATATCAGTTCATTATAACATTTTATCATAAAATATATGATATATTTTGTATGAATTCATATGATATTCTGCATGTGTTTGTCTCGTTCTAAGTAAAATTCCGACTGTTTTAGTGACAAAAAGAGAAAGACTGTTTTATAAATTCTGACCGTTTTTAGGCACAAAAGGTTAAAACAAGAAAAAAACTTTGGCTATAACTAAGCTCCCGTGTTTTTGCAAAAATACATGTAATGCACGGGCCAATAAGAACATAGACAATGGTAACGTTGTTGCATGACTTGAATCTGCTTCAAACTAATCTGCAAATGAGTATTTTCCGTGTATACACATACAAAAATGTTGATAAGGAAGTTGCAAATAACAATATACAATAAGAAATTTGAATCACGAAACTCACCTTGCCATTGCATGGTGTCTTTACTCCTGTCTCTGCTATCAACAATGCATGCAGTTTCTTTCGTATGATACCTCTTCGAGTCTTCTTTCTGAAACTCGCTGATGAGGAAATGTTTTGCGTTCTTCGACTCTCCATTTACTGGTTCTGCTTCCGAGCCTGTCGGGTGTTCGCTTTGCGTTTCATCTTTGTTTAGTCCAAGAATGTCTTCAACAAGAAAAGATCGCATTCTCCTCGGCTTCACCCCACATTTTCTCTCCATAATTTCGCGTTGCTTTAAGCGTGACGAGCAACTAGACAGTAAATGTTTTGGTAAACGCGCTAAATAATCGAATAAAAATTCAGTTGCAAAACTGCCCTTTAAGTTGCGACGCTGTGGTCCGGTCGTTCCCTATGAGATGGGAAATATTGCCGTAAATCTGAAACAATCAGCAAGATCTTTGATTGAAGACGATATAATATATATTAACGTTACGCTTGTTTTTAGTGACGGCATAAAAATACGAAAAAATGAGAAGTTTTATATGAGCCGAAATTCACTTGATCCCTGCAGCACACAGCAGATCTTGATAACGTCTGGTAGGAACGCCAGCCTTGTTCGTCTTCTAACACTGTCTTATCGAATACCGTTTTAAGCCGTTTAAGAGCGATTAGACGATCTTGAGTCACAGTCGGAGTCGAGAATTAATCTTTATTCAACTGATTGTGTGCGAAAAAGCTGGCAAGCGAATACGAGTGCAGCTTGAATCTCGAATGAAAATACCGAAGCGATATGTCATTTATGAACGAAATTATGCGTTGATTGAGATGTCAATCACGAACGAAAAACAAAGAATTGCATTTTCACACCCACTTCTAAATTGATTGACACTGTACAAACTGAGTGACGTGTTTTAAGCTGCGTAATACTCGCATTTAGTTGTCTGGCGCAACGCAAGCATGTGGTTTTAAACATCATATACTCGACAGTCAAATAAATATTTAATTTAACCCGGATGATGTCTTTCTAAAAACGCGGGTAATGCGCGTAGAACACGTTCTTATCTTTATAATACCTATGTTTACGTTTCTAAATTAGGCAATAACAATTCCGCCACCGCACCGCCACACTATTTTGCTAAAATAGAACTGCTTCTTGATTATGTATTTCAGCATCAACAAAACGTGGACGTTCAGCTCTATTTACAATCCATTTAAAGGGTAACTTCAGTTTTAACTTGTCTTAATATTTATAGATTGCAAAACGATAAAATCACCAAAAATCATTTTAAACTAGTTTAGTCCTTTCGACGTGAACATCAACAGTTTTTTTTAGTTCAGGCGGGAAAATATTTGTTATTTCACTACTATTAAATAATTATTAAATAACTATATAATATAATTATACAATTATTTACACAATGATCATAATATTACTTAAATAATATTAATAATTATATGCCATATAACAATAATTACATTATATTAAATGATAGCATTTAATTTATATAATTATAATTATATCATTAGATAAATATTATAATTTAATTATATAACAATAAATATTATAGAATTAAGTACTAATATATGGAAAAATTACATCAAATTTGGTATGTCTTGGCAGTCTCAATATTTTATCAAGCATATAATCCCGAAAATGTTAGAAAAAACCTTAGAACACACCAAAAGTAAGATAAATAAACATATTTGAAAATTCTATTAAAATATCCGAAAAAAGAACAAACTTGTTTTGTTGACAGGAGGACATAATCAATCCAGGTAACATACACATTCAGTCTCAGCCTAAATGTTACAGCTCCTTCCCCAATCACAGTGGACCGGTTGTTTATCTGATTTAATGTCTACGCGCAAAGTTAGCAGTAAAACAGGGGCTAAATTACAGACACCTTTGGGTAAATTCAATCATGTTTGTTGAAAAACCTATGTTATGAGTTTTCGTTAAGCAACTTATATTACTGCATCAAAAAGAGAAGTTACTAAAACATATCAATCTTCGCACGAACAAAATCTGGTTTATACCATATACTTGATTTTGTCCTATGCGACACAACCTGACACAATCAATGTTCCACGATGAGTACAAACATGAATCACGCGACATAAACAAAACATGTTAGAAACTTGACATCTGACAACGAATACAAATTACTCAAAAGCAATACGAAAAACGTATTTCATAAGAAGTATAAGTTACAGCTTTCCCACACACTTGCGACATAACAAAATGTCTGATAATGAATTCCGCAGAACGAAGAATATGCAGAAGCCACCCCCCAATGAGTCTCTCAAGTCAACAACTTGATATTTGGTGATATCTGGTGCCTGGAATATTGAAAAAGAAATGCTTCACTAACACATTTCTGCCCACCAGTTGAAAGGTATATTAAAGTTACAGTAGTTGATTATTGCTCTATCATAAAACTATATAAACTGCAAGCATGTTATTCTTCTCTTGCTCTGACATTATTGACGAGAGAAGGGAAGCCATACAGTCTTGCGTAAGCATGAGAACACAATACTGGCTTGAAGCACAAAAGTATGACAAATATACTCAAGCACATGTCTTCAGATATAAAGCAGAGGTTTCAAATTTTCCATTCTCTACTTGATCATGTTTGCTCAGCCTTTAACACACTCAAAATAAGTTATTTTCTCGTTCAGCTGAAACTCCATCAGCAAACTTCTGATAGCAAAGAACCAACAAAGAACAACTGCCGTGGAGAGTTAATTTTCACAAGAACTTCTGGGAAAAAGAGTTTGTCACTCCAAACGTTAACCTCCTTCGCAAAGGTATCACTCAAATAACTAAAGTGCCGTCCAACCGTTGGCTTTGTCGCGTTTCTCCACAAGATTCAAAAAGCTTCATTGACGCACTGGTCCAGGCCAAACTGAACAACAAAACGACGCCATGAGCCTAAAGACAGACGTTTTTATGTAAAGAGTTTTTTGCCACAGTTAGCAACATTAAAAACCCTCCAAATCATCGTCAGCAGTTCGTGCTCGTAACAACATTCAAACTTTCTCGCAAAAACTGCAGCTTTTCAGGCTTTCTGTTTGTCGTGATGGGAGCGCTAGGCCAGCTTAATGTTAAAATTGTAGCAAAACTTAACCTTGAAAGAAATAACAGCGATTACTGCTCCTTTATAGTTAGACTCATCAAGGTATTAAGAAAGATGGTAGGATATGCTAAAACAGCGCACAACTTTCCAAAAAGTTTTGATATAAAATTGATTTATGTTCTTGCCATCTTTTTTCTGTGTAGCGGGTGCCATGCCCATCTTATCTTGTAGTTTATCACTAGCCTCATTACACAATTCATACACTTCGCTCCACCAACCTTAACCTTGACCGCTGTTGCCCAGTCCGCTCAGGGTGGTCCTTAAAAACAAACAGTTAAAAAACATGCTACTGCCCCAATAAATTGGGGCACCAATCAAACTGCAGCAAAGCAAAGAGCGCTTGTCCTATTGGTTAGCTGTAAGGGTTTTCCAGAATGAGGCAAGTCTGTGAATTATTTGTCAGACAGAAGTGAAACTAATTGCGTTTTCGTTCGAAGTTTTGTAGTCTTTGCTGTAGGAAAGGAAGAATTGTTTGCAGGAAAGAAAATTAGTGACCGAAAAAATCTAATTGAGAGACGCCTTTCGAACTTTTTGAATGCGAAAAGGCCTTCTTCCAATCAAAGCATCGCCAGGAAAGTGGGATGGCGGTAGTGTAGGTTCACAAAATTAGATACGGGTTTTCACCTTACTTCGTTTATTTTTCAATTTCCTATACAACAATAGGAAATAATTTAATTAAAATTTTTATGAACTAACTTATGAACAATTTTGTTCCCTTGGGGAATCATAACTTTGTGCTCTTCAAATCTGTAATGCGAGAAATAAATGAATGCAGATGCAGTTCGAAAAAATGCAGTTCTTCTCCCCAACAACTGGTTAACAAAAAATGCAAAAACAAGCTTTTCTGAAAGCTATCTACCATTTCCTTTGAAGCATTTACAGGGTTTTATGGATTTTCTCCATCAGAGCACTGGGTACATTACGAAGGATACACTAAACGACTGTCCTAATTCCAAATAGCAAATATTGAAATGAAATTAAAATGGCGAGAAATAACCTCTCACCCCTTTGCAGGAAAAAACAATTCGTTCAAAAGAGTTGCAAGCCCCTTTTCAGAAGGCAAACTTCCACAAATTGTTGCATTTTCTGTATAACTACAGACTAAAAACCTCGCAAACACGATGCGGGTATGAAGCAAAAACGGCATAAAAGGACCTCCCGTTTACACGATGCTGGCATAAACGTCATACAAAAAAGTACAAAATCGTAACGGTTAGCATGTCGGTATGGCTTCATGACGGCAAGCTAACCGACATCGTGAAAACGCCAGTGTCGGAATGATTTCATGACCCTTTTATTATTATTTATTAATTGTGGCTTCAAATCTCTTAATTTTTTGTCTGTTATTGCGAAGAAACGACAGATGATGTCACTTGTTTATTGTTCTGTCAAAGCGGAATGAAATCATTCCGGCATCAAGTAAACGGGGTGAAAGTTACTCCTGTGAAACCATACCGGCACGAATTTCGTGCCGTTTTCATTTCATACTGGCATCGTGTAAAAGTAGATTAAAGAAAACTGGAATGGTACGAAAACAGCTATTGACACAGTGTGCCATAATATTTGCAGAGTTTCATGACTAGAACATTAATTTTGAAGTTCATCCTCCCATTCAATTGAAAGGTAATTGAATTGGGAGGTCCTGGAAGCAAAGTCAATCAGGCAATAATAAGAGATCATTGTTATATAGATTGAAGCACAAACACAGAAGCACAACCGAAGCCATTATGAATAACAACCCGTTGGCTAACAGCAAATATGGATGGTGATGGGCTTTTACTTGAGTCAACACATTACATGAGTTCGTCACCAGAAACTTTGCGATTTCAGTGCATATCAGACCTGCTTGTTTAACTGCATCTCAATAAGTCAGCCGTTAATATGCAAAACAGTCTCTTTGATTATCTTCTAATAATTAAAAAACGGGTCTTTGAGCAAACTGACGAGAAATGCTTAATCTTCTTGCCAGATAACAAGTTTCCTAATCTGCTGAATAAAAATAAAGCTGCTTGGTCTTTTAATCTTTCATGTTATGACACTTGTAACAACGCTAATTCGTGAAGCATTTACACTTTGAATTAATGCCTTTGAAAATCTTCAGCGGAGTAAAATTCTTAGCTACTTGGTATTTTTCAGAATATTTGTCTACCTTTCAAATTCAACCTTAAAATTTTCAGTGTTTCAAAATAAGCCAGATTGCTCTTTAACACTTCTGACAAAGTGACCAGGTGGCGTGATAGAAAGCCACTCAGGAACATCATTCATTGTGGTAGTTTTCACAAGCTTTTAGGTGGGAAAGGTAGTTTTTTGCTGGGTAAATGTGGAAAAAGTCCAAAGACAACATTTCGACGCTTTTTTCTACAGGGGAATTCGTCGGAGCAAGACCTGTTGTGGCACTTAGACTCTTGCATTTAATCAAATTTAATACAATGCTGACTTAAATTCCATTTAACCTTTCTTCCGGCAAATGTACAGAAATATACTTTTCAAAAATTATATTTAGCCTTTATACATAAAAAGTGTAAAAATGTACAAAAAGAGCGGAATGAGCAGTGACACTGGAAGCTGGAAAGAGCAGGGGGGAAATATTACCTTTTATGGCAAAACAATAGGAAAATAAAGAAATTTGTAAGGGGAAGCCCGCTTCCACCTCCCAGGCGTCCCTTTTAACTAGAAAAAACTTCAACTTTTCTTAAAAAAATGTACAGTAACAAGCTGTACATAATATGACATACTGTATGTACAAAAAACTATCTAAAATATTCTGTAGCCCTTTAAAAAGCTATCCAATATGTCTCCAGATAAATCTAAAACATTCTAAATTTATTCACCTCAATCAAAATGTGTATAGTAAAATTAAAAGATACTGAAAAAAGATGAGAAATGAAAAAACTAAAAGAGAAAAAGAGAGAACTCTGAACCGCAGGGTATAAATGCTCTAAGCAAGGGTATACAATTTTTAGCAAAAATGTTTAATGATGGGTTACAGTAGATAGTTAAAATTATCCTTGATGGTGGGTGTTTGGTAATGAAACATAACATTACTGTTGGGTATTCACAAAAATTTGAACATAAAAAATGTGTGGGTTATAAAATCTCAGCGGTGCACTCCCAGGCAAAAAATTAAGCAACTTCATCAGTTGATTATAAAAAATAAATGTGTAAACAAAAAAATACACATCCAGATAGGTACAGAAAAGGATCAAGAATTTCACTAAAAGGTCTAGATGTCATATGCAATTTTGTATAGAAATGGTATAGAAATGAGTCCCCTTCTTGGATGGTAGGACGGCACCTCCATACCCTATAATCATACTAAGTGCTCCATGTAAATATTGATTGCTAACTAGCGTTACCCAAGTTTGAAGTTCCAAAATTGAAATAAAAATTCAATGCTACAAAAGTTAAGGTATAGTATAGCATAGTATAGTATGGAATAGCAAATGGCACATAACACATGGCACAGAGCACATAGACAAGAGGCCCAAACTTTTTACAAACTTGAATGTGCAAAATTCATGTACAATGATCCTCCATTTAACATGCACATGGGGGACCAGTGTTACTGTCCGCTGTAGACAGATGTTCGTTGTAGAGCGGTGTCCGTTGTAGAGAGATGTCTGTTGTAGAGAGATGTCCGTTGTCTGGATGTGTCACTCGTTTATGACCATATGACCTGGTAAAATTTTGTGAGCAAACTATTTGACGGTTGGATGGTGTCTGCTAACCCAATTTTACACTTCTAGAGCCCCCTGTAGCTTTTTCTGAGCTGTACTTTTCGAAAATAGATAAGGGGCTGAAACCTTTCGACTTTTCCTAAAATTTAATTGATCACTAAATTTCAGAACTTTTTTCCAAAATTTTACACTCACGTGACCACACAATGCCATTTTTAGAAGCCAGTCACAAAAAAATTACTTTTATGGGTCTAAATACGCGCATATTTAACAGACAAACCTGATATTGGCATGGTTGAATTTAGTTCTAATTGTATTTTTTTTATGTTTGACACATACGCCGTACGTCAGCAAAAAAATATAGTATATGACGTCATACCCTTTGATTACGTCATATTTCAGACAATGAATTATAAAAATTACTAATTTTTTCATGAAAAACTAATTGATAGTCATAATATAGATTTAAAGTCAAAAAAGCATATATAAAGCATCAAACAAGTGAATAAAATTAATATAAAGCAATGTACACTATTTTTCATAATTTTTTATACAATTATATATTTATTATAACCAAATATTACAAACATGCTCATACATAGGTACGTATTTATAATCCATCACGTTTTTGTGTTTAAAAAATAAATTGGGACTTGAAATTTGGACTAAACCAAAATCGTCAAAGTTATTGGAAAAAATCATTCAACTAGGGGAATCAAAGATGGGGCTTTCAGTGTTGCCAGTTTTAACTTTGTATCTTGTACCGATTTGACGCTAGATAAGTGGGCTCCAAACCCCCTCCCCCCTGATATTATGTACCTGTCCGGATCCCGTGTAAAATAGGACTAATGGATGATTCACTGTATTACGTATCAACATGTAAAGTTATGAATCTTTTTCAAAACCTTTTTCAAACAGTAAGCACTAAGCTATACAGGATTCATATTCAAACAAGGCACGTTACTGCAGGCCACTTTTCACAGGGCACCTTTTTTGATGCGAAGCATGGACAATTGTTTTAGCAAATGATGCAAAGCATGGCTACTGGATAGCTTTACCGTAAATACCGGTGCATAAGTCGACCCGTTGTATAAGACGCCCCCCCCCGACTAGAGACCCAAAATTTTATATTTTAGTATTTCAGCTTACAACAACAAATAAGGCGTTTTGAAGGGTGTTTCCCCGTTTCAGAAAAGATACTTTTGTGAATTTTTTGTACCCGTTGTATAAGTCGACTGCTCTTTTTGAAGCCAAATTTTAGATCTTAAAATCTCGACTTATACACCGGTATTTACGTTATTTGATTTGATTTTCCCTAAAACCCCCCACCCCCCCTAATTAAAATTAAAGTAATTCATCCCAAGCAAAAACAGACGATTGTTATTTTATTCGTTTTTTACTATTTTATCATCTTTATTTTTAGAGGTTTTGAATATAACTATCTTTTCATTTACATATATAAGGTATCATGCTGACTTTGCAGAGGCAAAGGGCACCTGTCAAGAAAGCATCTTGGAGTTTTCAAATTTAAATAAAAATTTGGTCATTAGATCGATAGTATTATATTTAGAGTTTGTTTTAATTACGTTAATGTATTTTTAACGTTAACGTTAATGTATATTTGTAATGTAGATTAAATACGTTAATGTATTTTTGCTGTCGTTCATATTTAGTATTAAAGTAGAAACATAAATTTGGATGAAAATGAAATAAATGATCAAAGCAAAAATTAGCGAAGCGACGTAGATTAACTTCTGTCAATATCAGTTTATCTGGCATTAAATTAAATTTCAGGACGGCCACAAGCAATAGGCAATGATACATATCAGTAGATTGGCCTGATAAATTTGACTCCTTAACAAAGAGGTCACTTTCGTTAAAAAAAAAACTCGTTAAACATATCTGCAAACATTTCCAATGATCGCCATCGTTGACAGCGTCTTTGTTTAAAAAAGAATTTAGTTATACAATAATATCATTTTATTTGATTTCTTGCAATTTAATTGGTGCGATGGAAATTTGGGATATTAGTATTGAAATTGAGGAGTAAAGAGATCATTTCGGAGATCATCAAACAGAGATGTTTTGAAAATACGCTGGGAACGAGGTTGGGAAAATCAAACTATATACAGTTCGGCTCAGGATTTAAGAAACAATTTTTTTTTTAATATCGAGCTAAAATGTTTTTAAATAGCAGGGCCTAAAACTTTTTATACAGTGGTTTCTTAATTGGGGGGCCTTACTGCGTATAACACAAATTGTTAGAAAAAAATTGATTTCGAATTAAAAAAATTGCCCTAAAAGAAGGCAAAATGCTAATGAAGTAAAGCAACATTAGGCTTTATTTGTAGCACAATGAAATAAAATGATGAACAAGTCAAATAAAAGATGCAGCAAATATCAAAATCAGTGTGAGCATTATCTCAACTATTTACGTAAATATATTGTATTCCTGATCGTTCAACATCAACTGAACAAATACCGAATGTTTCAGAAAAGAATTGCATGAATATTTTCCTCAGCCTACTTCAGTGAATGTTCGATTCTATTTGCCCACAAGGATTGAAATCTCAAGTACTGTTGATACGAGTAAATTACATGTTGATTCATGTTGGCCTATTTTTGATTGGCCTATCAATAGTCGTCAGTGGTGAGCATACATGTGCGTTTAAGTAGAATTTCATGTTTGATTAGGCATTATCGCAAAACTGAAACATGGCAATACTGTTCAAGAGCAGGCAGCATTTTGAAAGTAACATAATTGCAATCAAACTGTTTTAAATGAAATCAAAGCACACATTGCAGTCGAGTAAAAATATTGTGAGCAAGAAATTAGTTATATGAAACACCGAATAAATCGTGGTACTACCTTCTTATTATTTTGGTATTTTCAACACTATGTTGAAATAAGACAAAATCCTATTTTTAATTTAACGTATTAACCATAATTAGATATAGAGATGGGTAATCATAAATAGAAGTTGTCCAAATAAGCTTCACCTCATTGAGAAAAAATTGCATGTCAGCAAAGATTTTCATTGTTTCCCTCAACTTTGATTGAAGAAAATATATAATTTACCAATCAAATGAAAAAATTTCGTGCTTTTGCGATTTGATTGGTCGGACAAAGTATAATTTCCCCCCAATCCGGAATAAGGGGGCTATAAAAAGGCGCTATAATATGGTTTAAAAGTACATATGACACAAAAAATGTTTATTTTACTATTTAAATTACATTTGACCAAAACGTGTAAAAGATTTTTCCGTTTCTCGATATCTCTTTTAGTTCCCGAGACTATGCATGGGAGTTGAGACCTCGGTGTCTGAATTTGGGATGCGTGAAATTGTGCAATTTGTTTGGGTTCTGGAAGTAACGAGAATTGGGATTGAGTCCCAATGATTGGTAAAAAATGACTGAAGCAATGTCGATGAAAATTGGTAAGTACAACAAAAGCTGGGAAAACGCTCTTGACAATTAAAATATTGTTGTCATAGCAATGAATTAGTTACCAGACTCCTTTGATTGGTTAATAAATTTAATTTCGTTAGTAGAAAATATTTTAGTGTCATGGCGACGAAATTTTATGTCAGAAAATGTTGACTACAATTCATATGTTATCTATGCAAATTTTAAATAGTTTAGCTTCAGTCGTTTTTGAGTAGTAAGTCATTTTATGTTTTGTCATTTGCAGAAGACTTGTCATTTGTACATTTTTTGAAACTTTTTGGCGAATTCACGAACAATTTTCACCACGAAAACGGTCACTTCAAAAATAATATTTCAAAAACTAAAAAAGATGTTTAAAAACTGAAAAAGTTGGGTGCTTCTCATTAGAAATCCTTTTGTAAAAAAGAATAAATTCTATATTTAAACCCAAATGAAGAAACTTAAAATTTTTAAATAAAATTTTTTCTTAAAAAAATCATAATTTATTTATGATAATTTAAATTTTCGTAAAATATTGCATAGAGAAATCTCCATGAACGTGCAACTCCCAATAACGGATACCTCGAAACAACGGACAAATGATTTTCTTCCAAAATTTTACTGGGTCATATCTTTGTAAAAGAATGACATCTCCAGACAACGGAAAACTCCGTATAACGGACAGTAACACTGGTCCTATAGGCATCCGTCCCGCAGGCGTACGTCCGTTCCACAGGTTCCACTGTATTTCTCTAAAGAATTTCTCTAACGATGTAAAAATTGATACAGCCTTGAAATGAAATTTATTAAAGAAAAGTTAAATGACATGCCATTATATGTTAATATCATATAAGCCAAAGTGGATATATTAAAATATGTGACAATTAATAAGTTCATAATGTCACAGATTTTGTTCCATGAAAGCCATTAAAGAAATGTTAATAACTTTTGAGGAAATCTGTTTGGATTTTTATACACAGTCAATGATTACTTCGAATGGAGATAAAAAAACAAGTTCTCATATTTAATCTTGTTCGCCGTATAAATTATCAAATTTAACAACACAAAAAAATAAAATTAAGATTAATTGAACGGAACAAATTCGAGTATACAACAGCAAAACATTTGGCATGTGAGATGTTCAGGGGAGTCTTAATCTTTTGTTTATATTCTTTTTTTAATTTCTTTAGATATAAAGTAGTTAGTTAAGTAAGACTAACTAGAACTTGAACTTTAAATAACTGATTAAGAAGTCAATAGCAGTCGAAAGAAAATGGCTAAGATGAATTTGCAAACACCTGGCTTAAAATGGCACCAGTTACACTGGCACAAATATTGACCACACACAGAATCTAGCACGACACAACTGCCAAAAGGCACTCTTTGAAAAGTCTCATAAAGCAATTGACCCACCACTAGATAAAACAAAGACGGAATGAGTAATGAATTGAAATGTCAATTCTAAAGTAGCTGTTTCCCATAGAGCAAAACTTCGTCTGAACATCAGTCCATACGAAGATTCATGAAAAGAACTTTTAAATGAGTTTGGGCGGAGTGCGAACAATCTCGCGGCGGAGGACACCCGAAATACATGGCTGGGTCTCATTTTTTGTTCAGATATATGACGTGTTGATTAACCGCTTAAGCTATTCTTATCCAGAAGTGATATTGAGAAAAGAATATGGGCAGAGCTGATCTGCACGAATTACTGGAAGCTTTCGTTGAAAAATAAGGTGCAATTCACGTTCCAAATTACTTTCTGTTCTGAATCTGACTGTTCTGAGTCTTATTAGGTCATGGGTTTGTCACTCCATAATTTATAAAAATGTTTTGTAGTGGAACCATAACACAACCACCTACCATAGAACCACCACCTACCATATAATGCCGATACCACCATCATCGTCAGTCAGTAATTGAGAGAAAAAAATGTATAATTTTCAGTCAACCTTGCATTGAGATAAAAATGAAAAACAGAAATATTTATGAGATATATGGCAATAAAAAAGAACCTGCCCGGAGATGGTCAGTTCATGTGCAGTAATTAGATGTTTACCTATTGTCCTTAGATCAATTGTTACAATTGTTAATTCTTGAGAAATCTAAGCAATAGTTCGACAATGAATTAATTTCACAAACGACTTTTACTTTTTATCACAAAAAACATAGCACATGTTTACAAATGTTCATGAATACAGGAATGTAAGTGCATCGAAGTAAAACACTGAAAGATGAATTTTTGTCGTAACATTTTCTGATGTTACTGGATAGAAGACAATTTTTGGGTGGGGTTTATGTCTAGCTGCAGAGAAATAACCCGACCTGGAGGCGGACTGGCCTGATTTTTAAGGCTAGGGCAAGCTTCTTAACCCTATCTGGGCAGGGCTTCTCTGAACAATGTCTGGCTGGTGAAGGGGGGGGGGGGGTTGTTTGCTACTGATTCACAATTAAGACAACATGATCTATTCTTGAAATGTAATATAACAATATGCAATTAGATAGTTACTGGGGCCATTTTCCCCACAAAAAGAGGCAGTTTTCAATGAATATAAATTTATAGTGAAAGTTATGACATCCTTGATATGCTTGTGATAAGATTTTCGCTCATGCGAAGTAAAAAAAGTGTTGTTAAATTTCAAAAAAGGATTTTTTTGTAAATTTATAATGTGCCATTCTATTATCATGTGCCACCTTGAAATAAGGAATTACACGAGGTATCCGAAAATGTATCGGAAAGGAAAGTGTACAGTCAACAATTGATTCGAACAAAAAAACGTACTATGTGGAACTGAACTGCGTTTGGATTCACACAAAGTACGAACAAGTTGATGAAAAAGATAAAGCAAAAGAGAACGGAATGAATAATTGAGGCCTCAGTTTTAGCATGCCCAGTACTTTTTTTGACGTAACCCTCTACTTGAAAAGCTGACAACTTTAATAGCATATGAGTAATAGTCTTTTTTAAAAAGCTTTTATTTGAAAAAATGAGCAAACAAAAATGTCAGATCAAAGATCGCGTATTGAAGCGGTTTTCAAGACAATGTATTATGTAACTGTCATGAAATCAGAACGAAAAATAAGAACTTAATATATTGACACTAGAATAACATAATATTTTGCCATTGTCAAAGTCGTATTCACCATTTACCACAATCTATCCAAGATGAACATGATAGTTCACGTTGATTAAAATGCATTGATGAAAATATCTTATAATTCGCTTGAATAACAAAATGTGAAAATCAGACAACAATTTGGCCAAGAATCAAATTCCAAAAAAATCCAAAAGCTGAAAAAAGGTGCACCAAAATAACTCCGAAAAATTTAGTTGTTAATCTAGAAATCATTTTCAAAAACAAGAAAGAGATTATTTAAACTAGGCTAATGCTGTATGTAATGTGATCGTAATTGAACTGTACTTTGAAAAAAAGATATGCCACTCGGAAGAAACTCGAGGCATTTCTAAAAAAAAAGGCACGGCACCCAATAAGGCCGTTGAGAGTAAATCTGCGTCCCGTGTACCTATGTCATAAGTTGGACCAATTCAAATTTTTTGTGAAATATGAATCGTCATGTGATACTAAAATACAAGCACGTGATTTCTTTTCGGATAAAGAAAAAAACAACATTCGCGATTTGGGTGAAGACATTAGTGAAATTATAGATTGATGGATGAGCATTTTGGGATGGGCGAAACAAGTAAGAAGTTCGGTGTGGTTAGCTTCTCAGTTGTTTTCATTTTAGTGAAAAACATGCTGGATTTAGTAAATAGTATCAGGGGCGTAGCCAGGTACCAACTTTTGTGGTGTGCAATCTTAGTTTGGAAATGGCAAGTTTGCCAAGAATTTGGCTTGAATATGTTAAATTTTGCCCAAATTTCGACGTCCTTGGTAATTAACGGGGGGGGGGGGAGTGTAACACCCCATACCCCACTTTCTGTACTCTTGAATAGTTTTGTAACATTTGTTTGCCATTTTGGTATGCAAAATTGTAAATGGGGCCTTGTCTACGGGCTCCTGATTTCTGATGTGCCATTGTAACAATCTGGCTAATTTCAGCGGTACGAGGAAATCGTCCAACAACGATTGTCCCAGCATAACAATTCCCATATCCTGATGGAATTTAGTATTCTGTCCCTGTACACCCACGTGCCAACAATAACGATGCTTGGTTCTTGGGTGTTCTCAGCCTCGAGCGAGAAAGAACCTCCAAACTGAAACAGTCTATATACACAAAAAGTCTCAAGATATGCGTGTTTAACAAGAATTACGAAATTTTAATTACGATATTAACAATATCAGTGTTATCATAGCGCTAATCCAAGCAAAGATTACGATCTCAAAAGGAAACAACATCTCCCACGTGTACTGCACACAAGTGCAAGATCTTGGTTGCCTCATGAAGCTCAAAAGGAAATTATCTTCAACGTATACCAAGTTCACGTGACCCTTTACGGTACGAATCTAATACAAACATAATTTTTAAACATAATGAGATTTACTCAGGACAAATTGCTACGTTTTCGTTTGACCATTATGAATGCATGTGATATCATAGTCTTAATCCAAGCATAGATTTTGATCTCAAAAAAGCAACACTACAAAGAAAGCACCGAAATATTCTCAGACCGAAAAGTCATGAGTCTGTTAAATCGCGCGCCCTGCGTGTCCTACGTGCCCTCGTTTTCTCTAGTTCCACTTCATTTCAAATGTAACCAAAAAGGGTAGATGCCATTCAAGAAATTGTGTTACTTTAATTTAAAGTACGAGTACGACATGAGAAACAGTTACCTTTGAAAAGAAACTGGCTTTATCAGCAACAGAGATAAGGCCCAATGCTTTAGACATTGCAAAATTGAAAGCAAGGATAATGAAGAGCTCATTTCATCTGCAAATACGTTATTTAGAGTGCACGTTTCAACGCCATACCCGCACATCAACTCATCTACAATCTAAACCTTCTTATTTCTGATCACTTTTAGTTCATGAAATTTCCGTGGAGTACAATGTTCTTCCTCTATTTTAAAGTTGGCATTGTATTTTTATGGCAAGTGTTCCATGAGTGTTATGAAGTTAATCACCTCCAGCGTTGGATACTTTCCATTCATTGATCCAAATAATGAGTTAAGGCTGGCTTACACGATCCAATTTTCGTAAAATTTACACCACATTGAAGTTATGTGATCACATAAAACTATTTTGAGCAGTGTTCAAATGGAAAATCTTGGATGGCCACTTGAAAACAGC
>JAYJMH010004053.1:0-27451 GCA_036873815.1 Phacellophora camtschatica | reverse complement strand
TTCCATCACTTGAGCAACAGAGAGACTATTTTCAGTCTTATTGGTAGGGAATGAAGATCGAGAGAATTATAGAATTCTTTTAGGCCAGTTAAATGTGTCTCTTGCAGTTGATGAAAGTGGGGATTCTTTTGACACAATGATGCACATTGCATTGCAATTCCTATGGGTCCATAGGAGGATACATAACTGGGAACTTGTTGATGTCCTAGAGAGAAAGCCCATTACTGCTTTGTCCAAGAGCGGACCTGAGGCTTGAAATAAGTATGTCGGAAAGTTTGGAAGTGGTGCAGGGTTCAGAGCCAGGCAAAGCTCTGTAGAAAATAACGTACATGATATTTTCCTAAGGATGCTGATAACATCTTCTCTAGTCATCTCAAAAGCTAGAAGCACCCTTGTGAAACAAAATCGACAAATAAACCTCGAGCAGCGTCCTTTGCCTGAAAAAGACACACTGATAGAATCGAAGTATCAGAAGGCTTGATGATATAGTTCTGTGATAATCATGCAT
Organism: Phacellophora camtschatica; assembly: GCA_036873815.1. NCBI lineage: Eukaryota > Metazoa > Cnidaria > Scyphozoa > Semaeostomeae > Ulmaridae > Phacellophora > Phacellophora camtschatica. Next base: position 26,943 of record JAYJMH010004053.1, on the reverse strand, counting down.
CAAAACTCTTTTTTCAATTATTAAAATTGTTATAGTTAGGTTGAAAGATAAACTAGATTAGTAAAACAATGAAGACAATGCAAAAACCTTCAAAGTATCATATGTATACGGAAGCAGAATAGTTTCAGAGTAGACCGACGGAATAATGGAAATGAGCAAATTTTTACGAAAATTTAATAGCCAGAGTCATATTTTTCAAAAAAGCATAACTTTTTTGTTTGCACGAATTTGTTCGAGCCCTTTGCTAAAAATGTTTAATGGGCAGCGTTCTTTTACGTCAATTAGGTCTCGTTTTCTCCTTTTTCCTCCTTTTTTATATTTTCAGCTTTGAAATGAAAATTTTGCCTTTTCCATGAATTTTGCAAGAAATATTTGTCATATAAATAAAAAATTCCAAACTATAAGATTTTCTTCCTTAGACTTTATGACAGCTTTAGTTCGGAATCGGAGTCCAGGAAGCAGAAAAATATTGATTAAAAATTTAAGAAAAGTTTTCTAGAAAGTGAACTTTGACCCATATTTACATTGACCTTTGACTTGATCAATTGCCTCCACCTTTGAAACTTCATAACTTCGCATCCAGAACTTGGATTTCATAAATTTTTGTTTTTTTCTTATGCACCAGGGAATACTTTACCATTATAACATGCTACATATCAATTTTCACAACTTTAATATTTTCCTATTTATTCCCTGCTCTGGATCACTGTGGACCAGACTGATCTGTACTAGAAGTCAAGCACGATAATTGAAGATACTTACTTATTTAGGCCCACAAAACTGATGTCCACAATACCCATGGTTAAGACTGGTGATCCGGTTTCGAAGAAACTTATATTAGTTTCAAAACTTTCAATAAGCTAGATTTTTTCAATGTAATTAATACTTTTACAAAAATGCAGAACCGAGCGAGAGCATACGCCCTAATATATGAAAAAACAAATTGAGCAATAAAAATTGCACTTTGAATACATATAATTTTTTACGAATAATTTATAATAACGGGTTTAACCCGAAACGTCGTGAAAAATTATATATGTTCAAAGTACAATTTTTATTATTCAATTTGTTTGTTTTTATTGAATTTGTTGTACAACACACACACACAAAGATCGTTCAGCCCTAATATATAGGTACGAGTATGTGCCGCCGATAAGGATGGGTTTGAAGGCAGTAAATTCCCTAAAAGATGGCTACTATTTTTAGCAAAATGCTTTAATATTGGGTTAGATGTTAAAATTTTCCTTAATGTTTTTGGGTGGTTCGGAATGAAACATAACATTAATGTTGGGTATACACGAAAATTTTAAAATTAACATGGGTGGGTTTATAAAATCTCAGCCTCATACTACTGTACGGCCGCGGGACGTGTAACCCCTCCCCCGCGGGCATGCAATTAGCTACTTTTGTCTTATCTACCTAAAAGTATCAAATGTTTGACCTTCTCTATTGCTTGGCCTTAGAGGCGTCGTGGGATCATTTGCAGGAGGGGCCAGTAGGTAAAAATTTCCCAACAGACTACTTTTTTTCTAAAAATAACCATTTCACGATAAAAAAATATTCAATTTGCCCAATTTTCTAATAATTTTGTAATTTTACTGCCCGGCCCAGAGCCCCTGCTTGGCCTATAAACACAAGTGCTCGTAAATTTCGAAAGATTCGCTACACCCAAGAACATTACCCAAATTATTTGCACGATTGTTGCCCAAACTTTGAACCCCAATGGTTGGTCATTGAGAAGACACGACACCCCCACACCCTCCACGTAGCGACGCCCTTATATTATAGTACGATTTTGCATGTATAGTTCCTTCCCTTTCAAAAAGATAATAAAAACATTTCAGCACAAATCAACAAATTATTGGAAAATTGTCCAACGTGCATTTTTTGCATCCAGTGCACATCTCATCAAAAGTCAATAAACAAATCTTTGAAATACCATTCAAGGCAGTGTAAAACGAAATGCGTAAACATAATTTTTTGTAATAAAAAGTAAGGGATTGGCGTAAAAAGACCGATTTAAACAAGTATATAAATATTTATCTTTAAAATGTATGTTGTTTTCATAATTAAAAAAATAAATAATTAATTTTAATCTGGTGTCGTGGTATTGCATTACTTCGGTTTTTACAGGAAATAATAAAAGCAAAGAAAATCTACTAGAAAAGTGTACCCTCTGATTTCTCATTAATTTCGTCAGTAGATACGATTAGCTTAATTTTTTCTCATGGTTGCATATTAAATCATTCCTTTGCCTATTTACATATTAAAAGTTTTTACAGTTTACATTTTTAAACAACCTCATTTCCTTTCAATTTCTGCGCACCTTTTCATTTTCGCTATGTTCAAACATTGTATTTATTTTTCTTGTATTTCTGCATTTATTTTCTAAGTAGTAATTCCGTAATCTCGCTTCTTCGTTCGAATAAATAAATCAATGAAACCGATATAACGCAAGGAAATTTGGGCTCTATTGGTTTTACTGTTTAATTTCATTCGAACGAAAAAGCGGTTCAAATTGCGTCGAATGTAAAAAGTCGGTAAAATATGAATGAATGAATAGGAACTAGTACCATTTTTTTCAATACCAGTTGATCCAGAGAGTAGTTTTGCTCTACAAAAAGCAATCAAGTGTCTCTGAAAACTTCGGAATATAAAAAGTCGGGTCTAAAATACGCCTGATGTAAAAAGTCGGGCCTAAAATACATTTGATATAAAAAGTCAGGTTTAAAATACACATGATGTAAAACGTCGGATCAAAACACTTGATGTAAAATAAAATGACCTGATGCTTTTCTCTGGTCTGTACGATTTATTTTATAACAAATTGCTTTAGAATCAAATTAGCAATAGATGCTCCAAAATATTTACGAAGATTATGGTATGTAGTCAAAAATCGATAAGACACCTAAAAATAATGAACTTTCAAGAAATACGTTATGTGAAAGTTGTTCAAAAATCTATGCGAAAAATAAGAACCTTGGTTTTTCATGGAAACTCCCGATTGATAACCCAATTTTTGTTTACCAATAAAAATTGGTGAGCATAACGCTAGTGTAAATTAGTTACCCCAGTTAGTTACCCTAAAGTAAGATTTAGTAATAGTGCGCGTTTTGATATGTTTGAGAAGTTAATTAAAAGGAAAAATTTCAGATTCAATTTCGATCTACTCTTAAGTAATTGGCCTAAAAACTCAAGGAGAAGGCAATTTTAATTTACAGTTTTGGAATGGTAATCGTGGTCGCAAATGACTGAATGATATCACAAACGTCAAGTTTGCTCTTCGTACGCCGTTTTGAGTACAATTTGAGATTTTTAGCTTCGCGGATTTAGAACTACAGACAAGCAAAGGGGTATCATTTTTAGTCAACCGGACATGGCTTTTGAATAAAATGCTGGGTCCGTTTGAATCCAATCCTAACTGAAGCTAATATAATATGGTGGGGGTGTCGCTGTATTTATTGTTTTTCAACTTATCGTGTAAAAAAGATTGTTCAATCAGTAATATATTCACACCTTCACAATGGATTGGACGAAAGAAACTTCTTGATGCTTTGTTACATTGGTTGTTTTCATTATTGTAAATTAAGAATATGGTGAAAAATATTAAAAGAAATTAGTAGTTTTGAACCAACTATAAGACATATGGCCCAACTTAAAACCAATATAAGAATTTTTGTTGAACAAATATGTATAAAGCACATGGCCCAACTTAATTTCCTCCAAAGGCTGCAAATTCAAGCTTAATTTTCACCAATATAATTCATTGCCCTTCAAAAGAAAAACAGAAATAAATTTGCTTTATTGAGAAGTGCAATTCGTGACCTTAACCACAAAATCCCATATTATCCCATATCTTTAATATCTGACAAATTTAACATTTAACAAATTGAAAATGAGCCATGAATTAATAAATTTCGGTCCCATTAAAGATACATTAAAGATCATTAAAGATATATTTTCCATTGAAAACGGTCCCTGCCCTGCGACTGAAACCCGCTAACCAGCCAATGACTAAAATTGCTCTTAAACTCATTGCACATAGAATGAAAAAGTAAAAATCAAAAACATTTAATTATTTTCTAAAAAACATCCATGCAATCAATTAAAAATATGTCTTTGCCGCAAAAGATCTTTCGGATATCTTATTATGGTACATCCAAGAACCACAGTAAAAAAAGAAAAACAACGATTTACGGATAAACAGCAAGGGAGAGAGATGTTTAATAGGAACATGCAAGGAATTTATATATACCTCGATAATTTTCAAATTATCCTTCCGAGTTAAAATTTGATTCTTTAATGACAAAAAGTAATCACAAGATATATTTTGATACCGTAAAAGGATGCCTACACCTCCTGCAAAATGATACATATTGTTCTAATATTCTGTAATCGTTTGCTGTTGCTCTGTAATTTTGTCTATAATTCTTTATGTGAAATTGGGCTCATGTTCTACCACTGGTGGGTATATGGGGCCCCATCTATTTCATATATCTATATTTGAGTATCACACACCCCAACTAGGGGTGTGTTAGAATTTAATTTCAAATAAATGAATGATGACGATGATGATGATGTTGTAATCGTCGGAATACTTCCACAAACATTCGATTATCAAAGAAAAACTCCTCTAATGCTAATGGGCAAAAATGTTTTTCTTTTAGAGGCAAAAAAGTGTAGAACAGTCATTCCATTGCATGTAAGCATACACCCTCTCTAAATAGTTTCAAACAGTTAATTTAACATATTATTTAGAAATTTTAGTATTTAGAAATTTTAATTTGAGGTTTAAATGAATAAACTCTACGAGAATACTATAACTCTTCTCCTGTACTGCAGTTTAGAGGCTATTGTTTTTAAAACAATAAAGGTTTAATTGAGTATTAATATGCAACCATCGTCTTTAATAATTAAAATTTAGAATTTAGATAACTTAAAAGATAATAAAAAAATTTAAAATCGAAAACAATTTTATACCAGAAAAACTCCATATATACCATATATAAAAATCCATATATACCATAAAAACTATATATAATTATAGGTAGAAAAAGTTTCCATATACAAAAAAGATGCCATACGAACCACACGAGCCACAAAATGAAACCTGGCAACCCATTTTCCTTCGTTGGCTACAACGAAACATATTTTATCTGCAGAACAGTAAACAGTGTAAAACATGCGGTTTTGTAACTGAAATAAAAATGAATTAATGAACTAACTATGTATAGTATAGATACCGTAAAAAAGAGGAATCTGGCCGTTTACCCTCGTTGGTAATCCTTCTGTCCTTTGTACAACTGCACCCCACACATTGAATAGCCATAAAATAAAGATGAACAATCTTCCAAGTTGCTGCATGTCCAATGTTTTATAATCAAACCGAAGCTTTAACTGTTAAAAATATCGTTTCAAACAGAAGCAACCGAGTGCCAACCGACCACTCCTTTGACTTCAGAGGACATTTATTTCTTTTCAGATGAAGCATACAAATTTCTGCGCAATGTTCTTCTTTCCGTTTGCAATTTAATTACCGAAAATTTCTTGCAAAGTATGAGGTCATATTTATTGTTTGTCTTATTTGATAAAGATTACATCGTGAGCTAATCGCCTCCATTTTTCTGTTCCCACCACCGTTTGTCGGTATCCACAATCGCAAATAATAAATGTCTTCTGAGCAAATAACAAGTTGTGTTTTGAAGCATTCTGAGGCATGCAAACAGAATCTTTATCTCAAAAAAGTAAAATGGGAAAGAAAAAATGGTTTGAAATTCGAAATTTGAAATTTGCAACCCTTATCATCAAGTTTCTCACCATAAGAGCTTAAGAGCTTCTCATCCTCGTTTCCCTGGTTTACCTTGTTTACCTTTAGTTTCTCATCATAAGAGTTTAAGAGGTTAGTATTGAAAAGATCAAGATCTTATAAGATTACGATCTTTATGGACAAGTTTCTCGTCATAAGAGTTTAAGAGGTTAAGATCGAAACGATGAAGATGTTAAGGTTATGATCTTTATGGCCAAGTTTCTCATCATAAGAGTTTAAGAGGTTAAGATTGAAACGATCAAGATCTTAAAATTACGGTACTTACGGCCAAGTTTCTTATCGGAAGAGTTTAAGAGGCTAAGATTGAAAAGATCAAGATCTTATAAGATTACGATCTTTATGGACAAGTTTAAGAGGTTAAGATTGAAACGATCAAGATCTTAAAATTACGGTACTTACGGCCAGGTTTCTCATCAGAAGAGTTTAAGAGGCTAAGATTGAAAAGATCAAGATCTTATAAGATTACGATCTTTATGGTCAAGTTTCTCATCATAAGAGTTTAAGAGGTGAAGATTGAAACGATCAAGATCTTGAAATTACGATCCTTACGGTCAAGTTTCTCATCATAAGAATTTAAGAGGTTAAGATTAAAAGGATCAAGATCTTAAGATTACGATCCTTACGGAACAGTTTCTCATTATAAGGTCTTAAGAGCTCCAGATTGAAAGGATGAAGAACTTAGGATTACAATCCTTACGAACGACCCAGTTTCTCAACATAAGAGCTTCAGATTGAAAGGATCAATATTTTAAGATTACAATCCTTACGGTCAAGTTTCTCATCATAAGAGCTTAAAGTTGAAATGATCAAGACTTTTGGATCGGGATCCTAAAGGCCAGGTTTCTCATTATAATAACATCCTAACAGCTACAGATTACTCAAGATCTCAGCATTACGACTTTTCAGCCAAATCAGAAAGTAAAGACAAGATTTTACGGTCTTATTCCCAGAAAAATAGACTCTATTATACTTGATGAAGAATTTTTGGACCAAAATTTATCCAAACATGGGTCAAAATGTATGCAAAATTCTTTATAAGTGGTTCATGCAAATTAATAATTCTTTTATTTCCCGGAAAGGCAACATAAAACAAAGTATTTTAGGTTGCTTAATTTAGCATTCTATAAAGTTGGGTCGATACGCACGATATTTATGTCATAGTAGAATATGTGTTGGGAGTCATACACCCCAAATCCCTCCCCCCTCCCCGGGCCCTGTTTACGACCCCCCCCGACGATGGTAAGTTGTTGTAATAATAATAAAACTTGGCATCACAAAATGAGCAGTGATTACTCTTGGTGCCTCTGCGATAAGAAAAAATGAATACAAACTCAGATGATCATTGAATGGAGTTGTTCGTACCATGAAACTTGGCAACATGAAATGTCAGCTGATCCTGGATAAGTCATTTCACTGCAACAAAACAAGAATGCTAATTATCGAGACAATAACAGTGATCAGGGGACACATCAAAGGGAACACATCAAAATTGTTTATCACATGATCATGAATACTGTGAATTGGTTGGCTAAAAAGAATTCATAATGCGAGTTGATTAGCTACTGGAAATAAATAGTGTAAATTGATGGGCTATTGGAAATAAATAGCATAAATCGATTGGCTATTGAAAATTCATAATGAGAGTTGATTTGTTATTGGAAATAAATACTGTGATTTGATTGGCTATCGGAAATAGTTACGGTAATTTGATTGGAAATAAATATTCTTTTAGATATGAAAATTATAAATAAGTTATGAGTTAAGAAATTGAAAATAACTATGTGACTTTTTATCTCATGGAAATAAATTGGATTAAATTTTCTCACTGCTTCCAGAGCTTATATTAAAAATAACAATTTTTAAAAGGGATAGATCTAGTCTAGTGGAATTTTTACCGGCCGCCTCACCTTCTTGTGGCTCCAGTCAGAGAGCTGCATTTTGGTCACATGACAATTTTCTCGTCTGTGATTACATTATTTTCATTAAGATCCTGGCTCAATGTGGGCATTTTGCGGACCAATAGGCGACTGTTGATTGGCCTTTTGAAATTGCACTTGAGTTCAGTCCGCAATTTAGACTTTGCCAACGAGGTTCTTCGAAAAAGGCTAGTTTTTCGAATGGATTGCTTTGAGTCGCATGTTAGAGCGATTACCTCCACGATTACGAAGTCTAGGCTAGATCCCTAAAAACAGATTCTTAAAAGGGGGACTCTACTTTACCCAGCCTTTTACCCAGTTCTATTTCATAGGGAAATATTCTATCTTGTATGGAAATAGGCACCAAGGGGTTTTCTAGACTGATTACGTTTGTCCCACCTTAGTAGACTTGCTCCAAGTCTATTTCGTTTTGGTAATCAGTAAAAAATATGTCACTGCGGAGGAAAATACCCGTCTCTCCTCCGCAGAGTATTTTCCTCCTCAGGGACATATTATTATTGATTAACGAAACGAAATAGACTTGGAGCAAGTCTACACCGCAGTCTCTACCACCGTCACCAGCCACTCTCGGTGTAGCGGCTAAGCGAAGTAGAGAATGAAGTAACAAGTTTATTGTTTGTCTTGAGAACAAGGTTGGTAAAAAAATCTGCTGCAACCTCGAAGTCGCGTGCATTTGACAAATGATCTTTGATAATGTCTCATAACCATTTGCATTTGAAAACGAATAAGCATGATCGAATAAGAAGATGAATAAACACACAAACGACACCGCTTTCAATAAAATGAGGCTTACTCAATGAAACAATGCATTCTAAAAGTTGAAGATCAATCCGATGGATTTGCATCTAATTTCTGGGATTTATGCACTCGTTTTGGCGTGAGAGCTGTTGTATCTATTTTGGAGCTGCAATCTTTAATTTTCAAGGTTTTGCATGGACACCAGCTATTCAGTGTTGACCTGGGTGGCGTCGGCAAATCAGAGAACGCAGGGAAACAAGGACTTGTTTGACAAGTCTAGAAGCGTAACCCTCTGAAATTCTTCCCTACAACAATAGTCGCAAAAATTAGCTTCTCAGCATACGAAGAAATAAATAAAGTTAACTTTTTAAAGGTAATTCGCGAATATGGGCGAAAAATAAAACCATTAATTAAACTACTCAAAATGACTATTTTTAGTGCTGTTGATCATTTTGAAAATGCTAATCGCCACAAAGTAACACAGACTTACCGCCCTGTTGTCCCTTCTTATTTACTTGCCGCCCGAAAAATCCGCTTTGCTGTTGATATTTTGGCGATTTGACTGCATTAAATTCGGTTTCAGATCTGAACATATTTTGGTCAGTTGATCCCATCAAAGACAAGTCTTAGCAAAACCATACCAAAACAAGCATGACCACGACCTACCAATAAACATATTGTGCACCGAAGCTCAAAATGCGAGTCCTGGCATCTTTTTATGTTCTTTAGTTTTTCCTTGGGGGGGGGGGGGGGCGGGGGGTTATATGCATTTTATTTCAAAACGAAAACATTTAGAATTACGACTGTATGAGAAAAGAATTACGATTGTACGTGAACAAAATTGTTTTTACATCATTTATATTTACGCCGTACCGGTTAAATTTGAATCTGTAATATAAGGGTTGCGGATCAGCCTCCGGTATACACTATATCAGTTTACCCGTAACAATTTAGATCCTCCTTTCCATACTTATGCATTCAAAGTGTTCCGGTTTACAGTGTAAAAACCCGGTAAACGGGCCGACTTTGTTATCGAGCCGACTTTACTCGTGTGTTTATATGGGACTTTCCAAGCCCGCTTGGCGAGACACTTATTTGTTGACAATAAGTTGAGTTCTTCGTAGACACTTTGCTTCCATCCAGCCCAGTAAGCGGGCTGGAGCGTTTATATAGAGAAATTTTCACCTCGCCAAATGAGATCTCGCCACAGAACATGCGAGATCTCGCTTACCGAGCTGTTTCGCTTCTCCGTATCAATGAAAACCTGTTTTCCTATTGATTCCCAAAGATACGAAGACAACGAGATCTCGCTTACCGAGCCAGCCCGTTCAGCGGGCTCTTATAGCAGGCCCTAATTTTGTTCCTTTCCTTTCCTTTTGTTCTCTGTTCCCTCCAATTATGCAATGAGTACTGCGCATGCTCTATTTAAAGAAGCAAAGTTGATCCAATGGATAATTCTAAAGAAGAAAAACCCTAAACTTGTTACTCTAGTCTCTATTTCACTCAGCCGCTACACCGCGAATGGGGTGGTGACGGTGGTAGGGACTAAGGTGTAGACTTGCTCATAGGCTAAGCCTGCCAGACTAGTGCAGTGTAGGAGGGATGCTTGACAGGAACAATTCTTATCCGTGACAGTGTAAACCTGTTTGATCCGTAAGAAATGTGTAATGGTGTGGTAACAGCAAAAAATGTGTAGTGGTGTAGTAACAGGTATGACCAAAATTAAAACACGGAATGAAATAAAAACACGGAATGTAGGACAGGTGGAATGAGAACAATCAAAGTATGAATAAAATAAAAACAGTTTATGGTAATAGTATCTATGGATCTCTGGAGTATTTTACATAGAATATAAAAAATACGAAGTTAATTAAAAAATTATTTGTAAGATTAGAATTGAACCCCAGCTCAGCTATAAATATTATACATGGAATATGTTACAGTTAACCACATTAAAATACACAAACATAATAATACAACATAACAAGTAGTAAATAGTTAAATCTTTGAAACAAGAAGTTATGACATTTAAGTCATCCCTCCCATCAAATATATTTTTACAATGAGTACCCTCTGGTGAATTATCTACATTTTCTACTTGCTAAAACCAAATATCAACATCTGAGGCCATACGCAGCTCAAAATTTGGAGGGGACACAAAAAGTGGTAAATCAACTTCATTATAAAGTGATGTAACTTCCGTAGTTTATCGAAAGTTTATTGAAAAAGTGATGTAAATTCCGTAGTTTATCGAAAGTTTAGCGAAAAAGTGATATAACTTCCGTAGTTTATCGAAAGTTTATTGAAAAAGTGATGTAACTTCCGTAGTTTATCGAAAGTTTAGCGAAAAAATGATACAACTTCCGTAGTTTATCGAAAATTTATCGAAAAAGTGATGTAGCTTCAGTATTTTTTCCGTAGTTCAGTTGGGTTGTTGATCGAAAGTCTTTGTAAAGATTGTCCCTGATACCCCTGTGCTGCGCACGACCATGTAACAAAGATATTTGCAAGATAAAAATCTAAGTCCTAAAATTTCCATTACATCAAATATTTAAAAATTATGACCTACACTTAAGGTGCGGGGTCATCGATTTAGTACGCACGCACTGAGGAGAATAATATAAAATGCTAATAAAATGTAAAATAACATGCTCTTATGCAATTACAAATTTCGGGGTGGGGGCTTATTCGAGGGGGGCACTTATTAAAAACCATCAGCTCTAGGGTGGTAGCCTGTGTTCCAGACCCGAATTAAGGGCCTGGAACACAGGCTATACAGGGTGGGGGCTTATTCGAGGGGGGGCCTTTTCGAGGGAGGTAATTCGAGAATTTAAGGTAATTCTTAAGATTTAATTTTTTTCAGATTCCTTTTTTGGCTTTACTTATTCCAAAAGTTTACAAGGAATTAAAAAAATGACAAAATACAAGTTCTTGCCTAGATCAATGTTAAATATGCAATAGTTCGTTCGTATCAATTGACATTGGTTAACTTTGGGAATATTTGCCTCTTAACCAGTTAAATTACTCTTTCATCGGTTAACCTTTAGTTACACATAACCATTCCATCCGGTTTATACGCAAACCGGTTTATAATTTGTGAAACAGAAGTTATGACTTATTAAACCATACTAAGTAAATCCCCATGGAGGCGGGTACACCCTAATACCAATTTTTTGGGTCCAGGTGTGTGCCGCCGATAAGGATAGGTTTCAATGCAGTCAATTCTCTAAACATGGGTATGACTGTAAGAAATATTTTGCATTAGACATAAAAAATTTCTCCTTAATGTTGGGTGTTTTTGAATGAAACGCAACATAAATGTTCGGTGTACACAAACATTGGAACATAAAAGATCGGTGGGTTTATAAAATCTCAGCGGCACACTCCCGTCCGACCGTGGGACAGATCAATTTTATTGCTTTGTCATTTTAATTCATCATTTTCTCTTGCTCTACCTGTTATACATTCCGTGTTTTGATTTGTGCAGTTCTATGACCAAAAGTAAAACACGGAATATAGGACAGGTGGAATGAGAGAAAATAAAATGGGAATGAAATGAAAACTTTACTTTTCCTAAAGCCTGTGTTGAAATCATGAAATAAAATGTGACGCATGTCGTCTTTTTTGCTAGTATTTCCCTGCATCAAACCAAATGAATGTTTTTGCTCTGGTGGCCATGCTTATTTTGAATTTATAGCATATTCTCGGAAATTAATAACAAGCATGGCAGCCCAGATTGGAAAGTTTGTCATGCGCGGGCAATAACTTGCCCGCGCAACATAAAATAAACAAAGGTTTACGTCACAAATCTATTTTTAACTTGCCTGAGCACTTTACAAACTTTCCAGTCTGGATGGCAGCCAGAGTAAACACATTTGTTTGGTTGGATGCAGGGAAATACAAGCAAAAAAGACCAGTTCAACCAGTTCAACCAGTCTTGTTGAACCAGTTCAATCTTTCCACTGGAGGCACTCTTACAAGCAAGGTGCACCGCCCTAGAAATACACCCTACCCAATAGTATACAATTTACAACTCCAGTCTATCAAGTGTAATATACCCTGCCTTCAAAATGTAGATTCTTTCCAATCTGTCACCAAGAAGTTGCGAAAACGATTCCCCATCGTAAATTCAACCTCTGAAATAGTGCAGTGGACTCGTAGGGCGAAACATACATATATATGGTTTACAGTAAGAGTGCTCCCGGGTCATTTCCTGCACATAACTAGCCTAACCGAAAACGCAAAAACACAGTTGTAAGAGAAAATAAACCTAACACAAGATACGGTAAGACTTGCAATGTTCTACCACCGGATTCTCCTTTACGACCACCTGTCAAACGTTTAGGGCAATGCGGTAACCAATCTTCTCGTATGCTTTTTGGATAACCATAAGAAACTTTTACTCTACGAAAGTCAAATCTGTAGTACTTGCCCTTCTTAAAAAAGTATGTTTTTCCGTTTCTCCACGAGAACACAGTATCAAAATTTTCAGGAACACCTCTCCAAGCACGACGTATTTTCCGAGGGTAGTAGTAATCCTTCACATATTTGTCTGTGTTAGGTATACGACTGAGCCTCCAATAATAATATTTACCGAACATGTATAGTTGGTCGTTGGCAGGCCACACAAAAGCTCCAGAGACATCACGGAAATTTGATGGCAAGCCTTTGAAACCGTCAGCAATGAAATACGGTCCTCCGGTCATCTCTGTGTTGAGAAATTCGTAATATCTGCAAGAAAGACGAAGATCGACATTAGATGACATCATCACAGCTTGAAAAACCTATGAGGTACCCCCAAAGAATGTTCCCACACTTGAACTATATGGAGGAGGCTAGTTTTTTATACTTGTTTTCAAATGAGCTTAAATGTTGATACCATGTTTGTAAAAATCTACTAAGGAATCCCCAAGCTGCCCTAATGAACAAAAAATTATTTGAAGATTATTCAGAACCGCACCAGGGTGTTGTTTAATGTTGTTTTTTTAACGCTACATTTTACTGAAAGATAACTACAATGTTTAATATTGCGACAAATAAGTTGACCCTTCCTTTACGCAATAAGCTACAAGCTCAATTGGTTACAGAATCAAACATCGTTAAATCATAATTAAATAATTTATTCTAAACACACTGAGTGACCTAAAAAAAGTTAAGGTTTCATGGACTATACTATAGTTGTTACCTAAAATACCACTTAAATGGTTTCCAAATGCTTTCGTAGTGATTCACTGATAGTTAACTTAAACGATAAACAGCCTAGTTAGCATTATTGGTGACTTGTTTGCTGAGATATTCTTCGAATCTCAAATTTGCTTCCACCTCAAAACAGAAATTTGGCTCAAAGGCCTAAAGAAATTAAGTTAGAAGGGGAATCACCGAGATCTCAGCAAGGCAAAGTCATTCCAATTTTTACTTTTTTCAAAAGAAAGGTGGAAGCACGTGAACAAATTTGTCTTGAAATTGAAGATTTGAATTTTCACTTTGTACTTTTGCATTGAAAAAAGTAAATAAGTGCAATGACTGTTACTTAAGCCGTGGCATATTTTTGAGATGAGTGCAAATGTTTTATTCCAAGATGAATATCTCAGCTCATAAGTAGTCTCCAACAATGCTAAATAAGGTATTTGTTGTTAAGTTAACATCAGTGAATTACTATGAAATCATTAGGAAGCCTTTTCAATATATATTAAAATTTATATATATATATTTTAATGGCTATAATCCACAAAATCCTTAACGAATTTTTTTGCTGGTCACCTAGTACTTAAATCAAACGCTCACTAATTTTAGAGAACTAACTGTCTCCACGAAAATTAATTCATTTTAGTTCAAAGATCAAAGATCAACATCAAAGATCAAAGATCAAAGATCAACAACACAGAATCCGCCTTTTCTGCTACAAATAGTGTTAACAATATCTTATCTTATACCTTATAAAGAACTTACTTGTCTCCGCTAAAAACAATTGACTTTGAATCCCACTGCCTTTGGAAAACCGCATCTATCTTTTTCAAACCTCCGAACAACTTTTCAGTCGATATTGGGCCTTTTTCGAACTTTAGCTTGGAACTGAGCACATATGTTTTCGCACCATTTATTATGTATGTTCTTTTGTCATGTGACAAATACACTGTTTCAAATCTATCCAAGCAAGGATAAAACTTTGGTAAACTCTTTTCTGTGCGCGGAGTGGCAGGATCCGGAGCAGGAGTGACAGTACCGTTTATTTTTTTCACACCTAAAAATAAAAAGACAAGTAGCATGCTAATATTTATAATAATAAAAACTCAAATCAAATCAAATCAAAAATTTGATGAGCTGAAATAAATCATGTTGTAAAGTCAGTAAGACACAAAAATAGCTAGACATTTACAACCTCGTACTCAGGGCTATTTCATACAATACCCCTGGTACTTACCTGGCTGTTATGCGTTTTCATTGACTGACGAGAAATAATGAGAATGGAAATCAACATTCGACTAAATCTTGAGAGGCTTATGAGAAACAATAAGCATGGAAATCAACAATGGACTGTGTCTCGGGAGATTGCAAAATTTGAATATGAAAAACGGACAACCATAGTAGAATTCGAAAAATGAATTATTTTGACGAGGCATAATATTAAAAGCTCGCATAAATTTATGCAAAATTTGCAGGTAGGTATTTATTCTGAATGAAATAGCCCTGAGTGCGAGGTTAAGACATTTAAAACAATGGCCTCAAATCAAGTTTTTAAACAGAAAAGATGCGCTATTTCAATTCTTTGTACATAAAAGATGGCCTAATCAAACATATTCCTATAAAGCAGCTATGTTCATTAAACAATTTCCTGGGTTATGTAACAGTAATTTATAAGTGCTAAGAGAAAAATTACCATACGAAAATATGTCTCTTAGAGCCTCCAAGTTATAAAAAAGACATTTCAACAACACCTACCATAAATTGACTGAGCGCCTTTTACATCATCTTTTGAAAGACCAAACTTTGTGTTTATAAAATTTTTGTTATACCAGGGGTACATAACAGCGCCCTTTTTCCACGAGTGATCAAGACCAATGCTATGCCCGAGCTCATGGACAGCGACCCAAAGGAGATTAGGATTACCACGCTCACCTCGCGAACCAAGCGTGAAATGCTCATCGTCATCAAAGTGCACATCACCAGCTAGATCTGTAAATGAGAAAGATTGTTATTCGACACATCGAGGTAAAGCCAATAATTAGTTACATGAACGTGTGTACACGCCATCGCTGCTATCAAACCTGGGAATGAAAAGTTGGACAATCAAATGGTCATTTCGCCCAAAGTGCTTTTCGCAAGCGCGCATTTTGCTCCTTATTTTTAAAACATCCAACCTGAGACGAAATAAATAAACTTCGTAACTGAACTCCGTAACTTCGTAAAAAAAAGTACTACGACAACACGTTCACAACAAGTTCATAGATTACATAAAGTCTTTCTTGCTTTTATACAATGATTGCGACACTCTAAACGTATTTCAAATTGTAACTCTTTATTTTCATGAACCACAAAAGTGGGCACGCAATGCACGTTCAAATGTGGAAAAAGCGGTCGCAAACCCTGACATTGTAAAAATGAAATACTGAAAAATTCCAAAGAAAGCAGTTCGCAGACAATAACAAATGTAAAAGGCACGCCTCATAGTTAATTTGCAATTGTATTTTATTGTTTGCTCCTTTCTATTCTCAGAAGCCGCAAAATAGTTCCCCAGACTTTCATATCGCGAAAAACGTGGTAGTTGAAGAGAGACTAATTTTCTATTTTCTCGATATAAAGAATATCAATGAACAGGTATGAACCAATGCATTTAGATTTTTTTTAATGTTTTGTAGGGCCTGTTTTATATGGGCGAAATCATTCCACCTGATAAGCTCAGAAGCTGAGAGGTGGGACGAAATTGAGGCGTGTTTATATGGAAAATGTATCCCACCTCCCAAGCAGAGTCAGACGCCAGCATACGTGAGTAACACTCCTTTTGTTTTTGTAATCTCCTCATTGTCTTTGCCTGTGGCGCTTGCGCACAACTGTCGATTTCATACCACCTGCAAGCCATTTTTGTGTTTATGGAAAATTCCATCCTGGGTGAGATCTAACAAGCTGAGAGCCGGATCTCACTTGAGTGGGATAAAATGTTTCGCATATAAACAAGCTTTATAGGTTTGTATAGAAATACCAAGTCTCACCTCTCAGCTGATAGGCTGCAAGGTGGGATGATTTCGTCCGTATGATTAGGCCCTTAGAAAAACTTAAAAATGGAGCGTGCAATTCATGCTACTTCAGCAACCTAAAACGGTCTGGGTCCCACTCGAACAATACCGCGAGGTGTAAATATTATGAGAAGAATGTTGGCAGCAGATCTCCGTTTCACACCGCTCCAGTTCATACTGCCTATTAATATCAACAACAATTTTCAAACAAATATATTGTTTTTCCTTTTCTTAAATAGTAAGTTTTATTGTCCCATAAAAATGCTGGCATGAAATCTTACCATCAGAGGCTGGAAAAAACGCGTGTGCCAATATTCCACCTCGACCATCAAATGTCGTGATATCTTCGTGGTATCTTATCGCAAACCAAAACCAAATATCAGGCTTTCCTTTAGTTTCTACAAATTTTAAGTTCGTAACGGAAGACCACATTTTAAATGCTTTCCGAATTGTTTCTTTTACCTCTTTGTCAGAAATTTTATCGTTGTTGCTATTTTTGATTCTCCACGTCAGTTCCTGTAAACAGAGTAATTGAAGAATATTGAGATCATAATAGATGGAAAAACTGGACTATTTGATCTTAATCTTTAAGACATTTACCTCTCACCAAATTGTCTATCGGGCAATTGACCCCGCTTACACGATGCCGACATTGAGCAAAAATGGTATGAATTCATGACGGTACGGTACAGAAAACTATAAATCAGAGTAAGGAAAACATTACGGTCGCAAGGTCACTGACCGGAGGGAGACCACACCCAAACCACGCCCATTTTTTATTGTTTAATTGAGAAGGTTTCTAAAAATCAAATTTTGCGCTAGAAGGAAGGTTGATTACTTTTCTGGACTCTGCTATAAATCAGTCTACACGACACCGGTACAGTTCTCGTGACGGCAAGAATTTCTGTTTCATTATAAATTCTCGACTGGGTGGTGAAAATTTTATAATTTTAGGGCGTAGTTGTCTTGTTTGCGTTAAAACCTTCCTTTAATTTGAACGTGTAACGGAATTATGCCGGTACCAGGTGTCTACATGATGCCGTTTTGAAATCAAGCCTATTAGTGTTCCGTTTTTATTTAGATATGTTTACCCAGTCAATCCGTCCCCACTTCATCCCGGCATCGTGAAGACAGGGTCTTATACAGTAATTCGATGCCTTCTAGGAGCCTGCCTTCATAAGTTGAGCTCGCTGCGAAGTTGGCTAATTATCTTACTTCATGGATAACATGGATAAATTTCGTCACATTCAATCAGGAAAAAACTTGCACATGTGAAGGAAACAACACACGCTTGTGCAAAAGGAGAAAGCCAAGTGCACCCTGCTGGGCTGATAAAGAATAGAGTGTATTTCTTGTCCAGATCCCACAGAAGTTCAGATCCTACTCAAATTTCTCACAAGGCTCACTTCTCAAATTAGGACAAAGTAGAACTACAAAAGAAATGTAAGCTTCTGTGAACTATTAGGTCATTTACGTAAAAGAAACATGTTGACCTGATTGCAAACCTAACGAAAACATGGCTGCATGAAGGTACGAGATTTCCGATAATGGCTGATTTTGAGATAATTGACTTCGAAGCAATTGGCCAGCTTTTTCATGGTATGGCCCAAAGAAGGAAGCAGTAAAGGAATAATGTTGTTTGTGGTTGCAGGTACGATATAGGCCATGCCAAATGGGCTAAGTAGCTGACGAAAACTCATGTCACTGTTCACGTGATATAAAACTGTTCCCCTGATTGGGTGATTCATTATGTGCAGCATGATTGGGTGATTGTTGGTTGACAGGTGACTTAAAAATTCCTTAGAATTGCGCTCGTGTACATGGTGCCTAAGTAGAACTAGCAAGCAAGAAAGCAAGCAATTTAAAAAAAGAAAGCTGAGTCGGTTTTGAACTCACGACCTCATAAAGACTTGTTTTCTTACAACCAACTAGCAATTTTTAACACAACCATTCTACTCACAGGTACTGTTCCCTGTACTTATGCTCTTTGCTCTTTGCTCTTTGCTATTGTTGTTGATGATTTATTGGAGCGGAGCTATATCACGTGAAACAGTGACTGACGAATTGTGCAGTGAGTGTAGGTTACCTATATACACAACATAAAAAGGCATCTCAATTCAATTCCGTAAAGAATCCCTTTCATAGGAGCAAGTAGCAAACGGTTTCAAGTAAGCAAAACTTACATTTTTCTTCCAAGCAACACCATGTTTCTTGAACCTCCTTTTCCGTTTCACTTTATCGCTCGGTGCAAAATCTGGCAATCCACAACGAGGACTGTGCATCAGCTCAGCAGTTTCTTTGTTCATCACACCAGTTTCCTTTAGGCCACCAATACGTTGCAAACTCTTGATACCCATGACTATTTCTTTTTCTTGGAGAATTTGACCACTACGAGGGTCCGGAGGAACGACATATCCAAATCGAGTCAGAAATGCCTGAAAAAAATTTAAATCGTTGAGTTATTCATTGACGGAAAATAAAAAGAATGGGTAATTCAGAGATGTATAGGTTATGATTGTCAACATTAAGATGCCAGTATTGGAAGTTCGTGGCGATTTCAACTCTAAAAGTTGTTTATTTAACGTAGTCGGTAGTGATGTTTTAGCCTCCGGTTATTCTTGGGTCGTAAAGAATACGATTTCTTTATATAACCTACGATTGTAATATGATGAACATTATGATTTGTATATGCATTGTTATGTGTAGGCATGTGCGTAGGGATGTCGAGATATTGTAATCCTTGGGGAAAATACTGGGATAATCTTAAACAAAAGATACCCATACTACGACATCCGGAGCATGTGACCTTCGGCCGTGCATTGCATGCTTGCAATCAAGCACTTCTTGAAAATGATAATTTGTAAGATGATGGTAAGAATATTTGAGTTGAGATACAAGTCTGAGATGCAAATAAAGATACGGTCTTCAAACGAGTATGTTTTTATTGTCGAGAAACCTGATGGGATACAAACTGGTGGATAGAGTTTCCACATAGTCAATTTTGGGTATTTCCTGACCAAAATGTAGGCCTAAGGCAGGGCTAGGTATTTTGTGTTATATTACATCAAAAGATTATGCATTATATTCGGGTGAGTGTTTACCAGCTATCGTACGTCACTAAAATTGAAAGCAAAAAATCACGAATACCACATCTCAAATACTATAATATAAAGGACCACGCGGTAAAATATGGCAAAAAAATACGAGAATATATTGATGACCATTGATCCACTCGTAAATGCATCCTTCACATATTTTAGCAACAGAAACCACATCAAAGGCGTTGAAACATTTTCAGAAGATGAATAACACAAAGATCAAATATTTTCCCGTTTTTTTGGGCCAGGTAAAGGCAATGAACAATGCATTTTTCAGATAAAGATCTTCATAAAGTAGGGGCATATTTGGTACAAAGCCACTGGTTTGTGTAATATGCCAAATAAAATGAAACCAACTTTTAAAATGAAAGATGAAATGAAAATAACTTCAATCCAACTTTTAAAATGAAAGATGAAATGAAAATAACTTCAATCCAACTTTTATGAACAAAATCTTTAATCTATCAGACACAACGTAGAACTTAAGAGACCAATTACCCAAGAGAAAGAAACTGTTTTTAAGAAACTGTTTGCTGGTTTTTAAGACCGAGAAGAACAAAAAAAATATTGAAAGAAACTGTCTTTAAGAAACTGTTTGCCGGTTGTTAAGACTGAGAAGAACCAAAAAGATATCAAAAATATGCTCAGTTTTAAATGTTGAATTAGAGTTGAATTGAATCCCCTTTTTGTGTTTCTACGTTTATATGATGGATCAAAGGTCAAATCAGGTCGTAAATATCTTTTGGTTAATTTGACCATTCTATCCCATTGTTTTGAGCGATTATTTAAAAACTAGTCGTCATAAAACAGCCAGAAATTCCTGGTTAATATGGTCCAGGTTTTACAGTACATCTATATTCTTTTCCAGCGGGACAACAGCACATCTGCATTATAATAATAATAAAAGAATAAAAGGCGGACCGGTTTCTCCAAAGTTCTGTTGTTCTTCCTTTCAAACCAAATTAGTTTTGGCTTAAAAATGGCAAGACTGATCTTAATGAAATGAATGTCTAAGTTCACTATCTATCTACCCACTCCATAACGCATTGAAACTGTCACTATTTACCCAAGATATAAACTGACAAACATCCCACAATTTTTTTGGGTCACCAGGTATGGTCTAAATACAATACAAAATCACGTAGATGCAATGAACTATGGAACAACATTCCAGCTGCAATTAAATCAGCAAGAAATGTAGATATTTTTAAAAAATAAATCAAACAAATAAAAGATCTTGCATGTTCGTGCAGACCCTGTACGCCCTACGTTCATAACATCGGCTCAATGCTTTTTCGAAATTTCATGAAGTAATTTTCACTACTTGCTGTAACGTCTAATCTTTCATATTTTGATAACGCATATTATATTAGTTATACAACTCTTCATAGCTTAATACCATACCATCTATTCTAGTTAATGGACATCCTTACTTGTTTTCTATATATCGTATTTGTCATACTGTAAAACGTGTTATATTGTAGAATCACATATTTGTATCAGACGTTAGTTTTAATTAGCTCGTTGAAGCTATATTTTTTTACAAACATTAAATAAAGGAATGAAAAAAACCTTTACTGAACATTTCGTGAAACATTTCAGAGAACATATCACTCGTATTTTACGGCGGTTTGAAGGGTAACTTCTTTCCTAAATTGGGCCTGCGCTCTTTGAACAAACAATGTTCAGAGAAAATGTTTAGTTCGTTCGCCCACATCGATTTGCATTACATTCGCGCCAGAGCCGATGGAGCCATGGGCAATAGGAAACATAGACCAGAAGAAACCAATGAGCAATATGAAAACCACAACATAAGAATAAGCAAATAAAAGGCGTTTCATAAGGCTCGTGGTCAGATATAGGTGGTTGTTTGACTTGCATCGTTGATCCTGAACATCAAATATTTAAAAGGTATTTGCTTTTCTTTTTTGTGTGTGTGAAAATTGTGTGTTTCTTATTCTTTCTTAATTTTTTTTTTCATTTTTTTTCCTCTTCTTTTTCCCTTTCTTCTTTTTTTAAATATTTTATTATTTAATGATGCTCTGATACCCAGGGTAACATCGAATAAACTGAGAAAAACATTTACTACTTCCATCTTTTCTTGGATACACTGTTGTAGTTATGTTTGTTGTTGTAGTTAATAACTGTTGTAGTTATTATGTTTTTAGAACGTTGGCGGGTATTATTTAGCTATTTTTTACTTATTACCATAAATAAAGGAATTTAAAAACAAAACTGACAATAAACATACAAAGCAAAGAAAGCAAATGAATTCAAAAACAATGGAGCTAAGAAATTACCGACCTTGGTTTTCTGGTCACAAACACAAATATCCTTTGTTTTCAAAGCGTCTTGCAAAAGATAACATAAATAAAAAATTCAACATAAAATGTAACGGAAATGTATCACAGTTTCGCATCTTTTCTTTTAATCAGACTAATTTCAAAATAAACCGTTTCTTTGTTTGTTTTCCTATTCATTCCACCCACTGTATGTGACGTCTCTTGACTGCGGCACAAAACGGCGAAGAATCGAAGCAGGATGATCGCCCTACACGTTGCGGGGGCACAATGGTAATTCCCCTCATCCAGTGTTCTCTGTACATTCAAATTATTTTGAGTTCATTCAATGTCATAAAAAGATTATTGAACAGTTTTCTCTTCGGTAACCACACTCCTCCGCAGAAACGTTAAAAAATATGAGAAAATAGATAGGGCGCAGTTCCCAGGGGGTGGTGCTCTATCGTGGATTTCTGTTGGAAATATCCGGTATTTTGTTTTGACAATGTTTTAATTTGTAGGAAAAAAATAATTTCTTTAAAACATTTAAGTTTTTAGTGGGGTTTGAAGCAGCCTTCCTGTCTTCCCCTCACTGCACCAAGAGTTGGCCCCAGCCCATCTCTTCAATCCATGGGAATCAGTTGTCCAAACTTAGTCCAGTCTTTTTGGTCAAGGATCTGGAGACAACAATAAAATGCCAAAGTTTTCATGAAGTAATTATAATTTCCTAAACAATTTATTGCATATCTGAAAACTCAAATATCATATCTAAATCTATGGCTTGCTTTGCTATTGTTGTTCACCAGCAGTCAATAAAACATGTTTATCAATTTATTCCTTGACTCATAAATCAGTTCTTTATAAAAGGATTACTCCTTGTGAATGAGGACAAATCTTGGGTCTTGGAGAACAAAAAAAATGGCCACTTACTGTGCAGCCATTCAATGGTCAAAACTAACTACACAACTGGATGGCTTTTTCAAATGCCAACCAACTAGCCCCAAATTAAATTTTTTCAATTAATTTGATTAAGCTTTAATCATTAATGAATAAAACTATTTTCCCAGATGTATGCAGACTGAAAGTTAGTTAGCATAATCTCTCTGCAACATGAAGAATACATTGATTTATCATGAAATGCAGTCTTTGTCTTGTCTTTTGTTTGTGGCAGCCGTACTTTGTGACTATGCACCCATACATCACTGCAAAGCCCATGATCAGCCACAAAATGGGTTAATATCAGTGCCATCAGAACTAGGGGGGGGGGGGGGCGATACTAATTTTGGGGACCAATAATTTCAAGAAAAACAGTGATTGAAACCAATTGATTAATTAAACCTTTGTTTTCCATTGTTCTGAAAACAATCAGCCCTTCTATCTGCAACAGCTTCCAGCACTGGTTATTTCATTTTTGATTCTTTTTTGTCACAAGTTCCTAGTTTTATGGGTCCACCCCTCAGAAGTAAGCTCGTCTACCTTCTCTTGGGCTGTTTTCTTAAAAAAATCATTGTTTCTATTTAATTTGTATTTTTAAGACATATGCCTTGTATAAATATTAATAAAATATTTTCAAGTATAAAGCCTACATTTTAATAGATACCAAATATCAATGCCCAATATTAATTTTAATACTGTCTGTGATTCACTGAACTCAGAAACAGCACTTTTAAAACAAGATTTCCTTTTTTCTTTGATTTTCCCTTAAATTTCCTTCCGATTTCATTCCACAATTGGCTTGACGCGAATCAGTTAAAAACATTACTCCAATCATCGTTTCCGTTTCGTTTGTTTTAATAGATTGATTACACAACCAGTTTCCCCGCCCGTGGAGCACCAAAGTAGTGACGTCTATTTTACATATGCGGCCTACCTATCTCTACGATTACTCTTATATCTGCAAATTATAGTGCGAGTACAATCATCAGAGAATTTTTGTGAAAAATAATGAAATTAACGATCTTAAATAGTTAAAATAGAAATTATTCTCAAAAATGTATAAATTTCCTTCTGACGAGATAAATAGTACATAATACATACCATACCATCTTGGTCAATGTTTGTTCGTATTTCATCGTCGTAGTCGCTCTGTGCAGCAATTGCCATCAGCATGAAAGAAGATGTAGTTAAAAATTCCAGCAACATCATCATCATCGAACGGTCCTTCTGTTCAAGAAAAACAGTCTTTTTTCTTTGGTTCGGCTTTGTAAGTTGACACCAACAGTTTATTTGTCAGCATCTAAATTTATGTTTCCTCAGAGCAACGAGTTTTAGCAATTGAAGTTACTTCCAAATCTGAACTATTTATGCAGTGCACCCGCTGTACACAATGTAATCACAAAGCCTCGTTGTTGACGTTATTTCCGGATTCCAGGACATCCCCGAAAATATTTGTTCACTTCCCTGTTGAATTGGATTGGTCGTCACAGGCAAAAGGACACCCAAATCCGCGCAGACAAAGCACAGGTAAAGTCAAAATATTCTTGCGCCCAATCTTTATTATTTATTTAATCTTTTCTGTTTTGTAAAAAGGTGGGAGAAAACTGGTCATTCGGCGCACTAGTTTTTGACTAGACTTTGTCAAATATGATAATCAGCTGGAGACAAAAAACTCTTTTTCCAGTTTGACAAACTTTCGTCAGATTTGCGGGCCAGGATTACAGGGGGATTAAAATGTCTTTACAGGTGCAATCAACAAGTTCAATAGGGTTCCAATGGCCCAGTACAGTAAATCGCAAGAAGTTTAATGAATAGCTTCCGTTTTCCAGAGATCGTCATGAGTTCGTCCTGCCTCAGAGCAGGACTTCGGGGCAAGGTTGCCATTTGGCCGATTTGACGACCGAATTTCACCATTTTGGCCGTTTTTTAAAACCCTTGGCCGTCAAAAAAGGCTTTGGCCGAAAAACCAAAATTTGGCCGAATCTTGGCCGTAGATAGAAAAACCAAGAAACGGCACAGCTTACAGAAAGCACTCTCTGTACCATCAGCTGCTTTTGACACCCAGGAAAACTTTTCTTCCCATTACTTGTTGTATTTTCGTCCGCTATCGTAGCTTCCTTTCCATTTGCCTGACATGCTGCTTTAATTTCGTAATAATATGACTATGATGAGGAAAACTTCTAAATGTGAAGAAATCCGAAATCCAAATCGGCCAAATTCGTTGGAAAAACACAATAGAACAATAGAACAAAAAAGAATTCTGGAAAGTTCTTAATCAATGTGCTGTCTTTTTTACTTAATCTGACATAATATCAGAGGAGCGCTTATTCGATTTCTGTTTTGACAAAAAGGGGGAGCTTATTCAAGAGGGGGGTCTTATTTAAAAAATCGCCTTCGAGAGGAGGGCTTATTCGAGAGGGGGATTAACCGAAAGGAGGGCTTAATTGAATTATTACGGTAAGCCTATTAGGGCTTGTTTACAAGAAGATATGATTACCCTAGCATCAGGGCTACGCTAGCAGAAGGGTAAAAATTAGCTCGTGTTTACAAGCAAAATTTCATGGAAAGGGTAACCCTAACCCTAACCCTAAAGGGTCAACTTATACGAACTCCATGGAAGGAGTGATAATTCGCTTTGTTTATACCACAGAAAGCAATTAACAGCCTGTTCTTTTGTCGTCGCGATAAAAACAAACACCATTGAATCGCTTTCTAAAGAACAAAGCAGACAGAGATTTGAAATATCGTTTGATCCCCAGCAGAGCGTTTACAATGAGAAAAGTTGACTCGGTTGCTAGGGTAACCCTACCTCTGCCCTCAGCTGGGATGATCCTGGTGGTAGGGTTACTCAAGCATGCTTGTAAACACGAAATAAATTACGAGAAATGACCGAAGAAGGCTAGGGTAACCCCCTACCTCCTTTTAAATAGGTCCTTAGATAACCTGTAAGAGATTACCTATAATACAAGATATTACCGTTTATAAGAAACCTGGCTGAGGCTCCACAAGTGAAAGTTTCTTAATTTTGGACCATTTTTATCAATTGTCACTAGTAAAAGTTTCTTTAATTTTATATAAAAAACATTTATTTTCACTACACCACACGTTTTTTTTATAAGAATGTATTTTGGCTGAATGTATAGTGAAAAATCTAGTGAAAAGTCTAGTCGTTTGGCCGGGACTTAAGGCTCAAAATCGCTGAAATTTAATGCCAGACTCAAGCTTCATCGAAATTTTGATTTTTTATTTATCTGAGTTTTTTCACAAAGCAAAACAAGTGTGACCTTCAGGCAAAATGTTTTTAGTTTAGGCTTTGTATTTTAATACCACATTTATTGTTCTGTTGATGGATTGTTTTGTTTTTATGATGGAGCAAAAAATTTGATTTTTTTCTTGTGTCAGTCAAGAAAAATTTAAGAATAATCTTAGGCTCAAAAGCGAACATTTTTAAGAATATTGAGGCTCGGAAAAAATTTAGGTATTCTTGTAAAAAAATCTCTAGGATGATCAAGTTTTGGCACAGTGAATACCCTTGTAAAAATGGCCTTGAAGGAAGCATGCTGTTCTCAGAAGGACTCAAATTGGCTCATAACCATAACAATCATCTTAAATAAATTAGGACTTATAAACCTATGGACAGAGCCAACCTCTTTTACCAAAACCAAGTAAAACGATTACTAAAAGACAAGCTAGCGACCCTGTGGCAAAGTATCTGGAAATCAGAAATCCTACTTGCGCAAAAGGGATCTAGTCGTAAGAGTAAACTTCGTACCTATAAAACATACAAAGCCAAGCTCACTCTTGAGCCATACCTAAAAATGAACATGCCATTTGACCACCGAAAAGCACTTTGCAAATTCAGATGCAGTGACCACACGCTACTTATTGAAACTGGGA
>JAYJMH010004042.1:0-27453 GCA_036873815.1 Phacellophora camtschatica | reverse complement strand
TTTATAGTACTGCGGCTGTATCAACAGAAATAATCATACAATTTCATGTAAAATTAGACGAATTGATTTCATTGCAACGTATAACAATGAAAAATAAAATCAGATATCTGAAGAATTGTTGGCAGCTTGGCTGTGGGGATGACCCTCTGGTGTTAATGGTCCTTTTTACCTTCAGTACTTAAGGGTCTCAGGGTCCAGTTTTTACAACATGCCCAACCAAGTATCATCACAGGGAGACCATTAAATCTTAACTGTATCATCACAGGGAGACCATGAATAATTAGAATAATGATACTAATAAAATTACAACGAAAATGAAAATAAGGATAAAATAATAAAGAATCGAAATAAAGTAATAATAAGTGAGAGGTACGAAGGAAACTGCGAAGGAATTCGCTATATTTTTATTGTTATCCATTGTTAATTTCCGCTGGTCAAAAGTCCCGCACCAGAAATTGTTTAGCTTCATCTTTTCAAGTCATTTTTTACTCGGCCTCCTAAACAAAGATACTTGATAAGCTGCACTATGGAATTGTGGAAAGTGTCGAAAGAACACTATTTCTTCTGCTGAAAGCTGTCATGTTGTGCAAATTTAAGACTTGATTGTTTGGGCCTAAATCATATAAAACGCAAGCCAGAGAACGCTCAATCATGTTTATTTGCAGAAAAACAGACATGGTTTTATCACCTGGCTGATGGGGAGCGGAATACACCGAGGGTAAATGTTTTTATCAAACCAATCTGACCAAATTATTATTAAAATGGCAGGTAAAATAATTTATTCGCATGAAATGAATGACAATGAATTATGATTGATTCTTTGCATTATTTACAATTTTGTAACTCTAGTCTCATCAAAAAGATCAAAACATCAAAATTAGCAACTTGGTCAGATCAAAACTTCAGTTTCTCAAATTCGTTGCATTTAAAAATAAATTCAATACGATAACGGTTGCATTTGTTCTTAAAATGCATATATGACACAAAAATTTGTATTTTTAATACAAAAGGAATTCTTGATTTATTTGTGCATAGCCCCTAAACTTTTTTTTGTTTGAATAGGTATCTTTTTTTAGTTTTTGAAATTTATTTGCTTGAAGGTCATGTTTTGGCCAAAAGGTTTCTTTTTGGTACGTAATGTCATTAAAGGATCATTGAAAATTAATTTTTGTCCTGCTTAATGGCCTGACCGTTAAGGAGGGGGTCAGCACAGGTTGCAAGTCCATCCAGGTTGCATTTATTAGGATGGAAATTGACAAATTCCCCTTAAGAGGTCTGCCAAAGCAATTTTTGAGTAATGATTTACGTTGTTTATTTCAGAACATCAGCAAATTTTTCACAGATTATCTTTTGATTTCACACATAGTGAATTCTGACACTGGGGTTTTAACTCTTAAAGCATAATATCTAGGAACTAAAAGAGATATTTAGAAATGGAAAAACTTTCATAATTTTTGGTTGAAGGCCTTTTTTAGTTCTTAACCAGTATCAGCGTTAAAAAGTCAACCATGAAATCAAAATTTTGTAACTTTCTGGATACCACTCCATGGTAATGGAAATGTTGGGCAACCTCATGCCCAGGTGCTCAGGACAGTGGTGGCGCTAGATGAATGAATGAATATATATTTCAAATTCCACTACATTAAATACAACTCAACAAATACAACCAATAGAGAAAAAACAAATTAGTATGATAAAGTAATACAACTGTAAATAATTAAATAAAGATATCTGGTGATAAATATAGCAGAATTCTTAAAGTAGGAGCTCTCAAAGTAGATAAACTAACGAGAAGAGAGCCCCCATGTCATAAAACCCATTAATTTCAAGTCAAGGTTAACTAAGTATTTAAATTGGCCAATCAAAGATTTGAAATATGAGTTTGAGATGTTGTGCAATGGCATTTAAAGCGAGTTTTGTAAATATATTTTTAAATTCTTTTTAACTGCAATGGGCAAATCATTCCATAGCTTTGCCCCATATACCGAATTGATCTCAAACAATATTGTAGTGTGTTTTATCAGCACAATGACACAAACAACAACTAAAACAAATAACAGTATCACCACAATAACACAAACAGTATCACCACAAACAATAACACAAACAAACGTATTAAAATGTGGCGTTGTCAGTGATATTCTAAAGGAAATACCCCCCGGGTAAACAGAGGCAATTTTTGCAACAATAATGAAATTGAAAACTTGAAAATGTAAACATCTTCTCAACAACTCCGCATCTTAAAGTCAATGGGTGAAGTAGTCCTTCACGGGGTGACATAGTTAAGGTCTATAAATGGAAACAAATGCCACGAAAATAATTCAAAATAGTTTGTAAATGCAAGCTTACCTTCGTTGTTTGGCAAAGTGGCTTGATCAGAATTTCTCTCCTGCTTGAAAACCAAGTTACCAAAAAGCAGAACGGCAGATATTATTTTGAATATCGCTACAAAGTAAATATTGTATATTATATAGAAGAAAGAAAATTGAATATTCGAATGTATGCGTGTATATACGTATATGTATACACTGTGTTAAGCGCCCCGGGGTACCTAACTGAAGAAAAAAGGTACAGCGTACAACAACAGAAATAACTACAACAAGTATACACAACAACAGCATTAACTACGATTTGTAATTAATAAGCGCCCCGGAAAACCTAACTAAATAAAAAAGTACAGCGTACAACGACAGAAATTACTACAACAACTATATACAACAACAGCATTAACTACGATTTGTAATTAATAAGCGCCCCAGAAAACCTAACTAAATAAGAAAGTACAGCGTACAACAACAGAAATTACTACAAGTACAACAACAGAAATAACTCCGATTTGTAATTAATAAGCGCCCCGGGACACCTAACTAAATAAATAAGTGCAGTGTAAACGTACAGCAATAGAAATGCCTACTATTTGTAGAATTCCCACTATACTCTTATAATCATAAAATATCAACACTGTGCTTACCATTGAGCTCCTCCTGGGTGATGCCCATGTCTCTCAAAGCTTCCTAAAATGAAAGGGAAAAAATGTTTCAACGACTAATATTAAAAATACAAAGCATTACGGCTAGAACGCAGTTTAGCGTTCGTTACTTGTAGGGAAACAAGGCTCTTCTAACAATTAAAAAACACAGTCACATCTTTTAATGCCAGTTATATCTCTTGAATTAATTTGTTTTTGATCCCCCTGCAAAATGAAAACTTAGATAGAATTTAAATGTTAATTAGAACTAGGTCTGGGTGTCAACAAGCGAATTAATTCATCATTCCAAACTGTCAATCAAATTCTAACCTACAGTAGCAACTGTTGCTAGGTCAGACAAGACAAGAGTAAAACAAAAGGATTTGACAACTAGAAAACGTGAATTGACAAAGCACTCAACTTACCAACGTGTTTTTGAACTCCTGCTTCTCGTCCATGTTAGGAACATGCACATTTCCAAATGACATGAAATTGTACTGTTTTGGGTCCAGCAACAGGAATTGTTCTGCAGAAAAACAAAAACATGATTCAAAAATGCAGGCCTGGCTGTTTGAGGAGAGTTGTGAATATCGCTCCTCTCAAATGCTAGACCATTATAAAATAAAAAAAATGGAAATTTAAATCCTTGAAATACAGCAGACACCCGCATAAATAAATTTCTGTATTTGGGTAACAGCCTGGCAAAGGTTCCTATTTGACACCACCAGACGGAAGGGTAGGTTGGCTAAATAACTACACAAATTTGATACTTACAACATTTACAAATTATAAAATTCCTCTAAAGCCCGTTATCTCGAATTGTTTCGCAATATGCATCTAGTCTCTCTTTTTTCACTTTCTGTCTTTTTCTTTCTATTTTCTATTTTCTTTCTATATATACAAGACGAATTCAAGGGCCAGTACAATATGTATTTTATGAAGCTTCATATCAGAATAAATGCTCACTTTTGATTTCAGCACTGGCTCCATTAAGTAGCTGGTAAAAGAAATGGAAGATCCTTTCTTCTTTATTTTGACGAACCACACGTGCCTTTTCCAACAAATCTGTTCTGTGAGTTAAGAATTACTCTTATTTAAGCCATTGCCCCCTGAAAACTCCATGTGGTACAATATAAAATAGTACAGATTGAAGAAATAACAGGGGGTGAATATGAAACAATGCATAAAAATTATTTTCTCTTATAAAGTGACTTCCATAAAATTTCTGATAGGGCAGATAAACAAAAACGAAATACTTTCTGATAGATAAAAAAAAACGAGTAAACAAAAACAAGTACATAACATTAATAGATTCTGATTTGCAATGCAAGAAAAGATACAAGTATCAATGGAAGCACCAGCAATAAATCCAGAGTTATCGAAATTGATTCTGATGAATTTGCCCTGTACAAAAAACGTTGAATAATCAAAATTTTCGTCAACCCTGAGCTAAAGCTCTTTACCGCCACTTGCCCTTTACCGCCAATTTCTAGATAAATTCTCACAACCCGAATAAAAACCTTACAGGTATATACATTAATTATTTTGAGTCAGCAAGATGTTTTGTGTCTATTTATCTCAAATTTCTCTTTCCGTAAGTGTTGTGAAAGATTTTATTTTATGTTTTATACGGAAGCAGTAAAAGACGATTGAATCGATTTCACCTCAATCTAATTACGCAGCATAAATTTGCTGAAAAAATTGTTACAAAATTCACCTCTGCTAGTACGAGCAAAAACGGGAAAACAATCGAATTTAAAATTCAAAGAGCTTTGTTCCCAATGGGAAACAATTTTGTGCAGTCTTGAAAAATTTTTACTCATCAAAATCATCAAACTAAAGCTTTGACTCATCAAAATTATAAAACAAAGGCAACATTTTTCACAAGTTTTTTCGTTAAATTATAAATTCAATTGTTTTCCATGTCTTACTCGTATTTGAACTCGTTCTGGATCTAAAACTACATGTTGAGTCTATCGCAGATAATATTTGATATCTTATAAATCTTTGTTGGCTATCTTATAAATTGCAAAATCATCTCCCTGAGCTTCATAAACTTTAGTCCAGTCTGACTTAAAATTGGCGTGTGGCTTCAAAAGATAGATTTAACATGGATTTAACACTATTTAATTGACTCAACACAAGCAACAAGGACAGATTTTGTAACAATAATGAAATCGGTGTACGCCAATTTCAAAGCGATTAACCATTCAAGACAAAGCGAATTCTCTCAAGCAAAAAATCAATGGTTCGTTTTGATTTTCTAGTTGAGAGAATTTGCTCTGTCTTGAATGACTAATCGCTTAGAAATTGGCATGTCGATTTCACTATTGTTACAAAATCTGCCCTTGTTAACACAAGCGCAAAATATAAAGTTTTTAAGCAAAATATAAAAATATTTTCTTACAAAACGAGATGAATTGTCGTTCTTCACAGTTTTTGCATTTCCAAAAGCTTCCATGATTGGATTAGCTTGCAGCAACTGCACCTCAAGTTTGACCTAAATTTTAAAACAGTTTATGTGATTAGAATATTCACCCCTAGAAAGACTAACGTCCCATTGAGAATAGCAAAAATGGTAAAAACATCAGGGGGCAACCATGTAGAAATTAATCTTAAACTGTCTGGGTAATATAAGCAATTGTTTAGCAAAAAATTGAATCCCTCTTCGAGTATTTACCCCCTGTGAAAAGTGATCTTCTTGCTTCTTGCAAAGCAATTATTTTTTATCCTGGGGGCAAAAGATAAAACTTCTTGCCTCAACTATTAATTCGTATACTGGGTGACCCCAAAAGTTGAGACGTCTGAAAACTCACGAAAATTCGAATTTCAAAAAGTTAATTTTAGAAACTGCCGTCGTTTTGCTAACTTTGACGAATGTAATTTCAACTTTTAAAAATCTAATTTTGAGCTATATATATATATATATATATATACTTTTCAAAAACTTTGTATATAATCCAAATAGAAAATGTACATACTTTAAAGTGTTTAAAGCAACAAATGATAAGACATGATGGCAGTGAAGTGATTTATTGGTTTCTCATAAAAACTTATGCCATGCATCAAAATTTCGTTGTTTTTAATTTGCTGGTGAAATATTTGACATTGCTACAATTAATTTAGCGCTTCCTGCACATGGCAGAGTAAAAATGAGTTTGATTGGTAACACACTCGAAATTTTGTGATTTTTCAAACATACAAACTATTTTGGGTCAATGCACATTATCCGTTGAGAGCTTATAGTGTTGATATCGCTCCTGTTATCTCAAAAACTTGCTGTCTCAAACAAATTTGAATTTCTCTTTCGAGGTTTCGAGATAACAGGCTTCGATTGTGCAGTTATTATCAATTCTTCAATATGAGGAAAGAGATAGGGTTTTCGTGTTCAGTGACAAGAACAAAATGCGTCCTTAAAAATTTTTAAAAGTCATGTCTCTCGTCAGTGTTGGAAAAGCAAAAGTTACCTGGCCTGCTTGGTCCTTGGGGTCTTTGGAACCATGCCTTCCGGCAATATTGGCAAGATATTGAATGACTTTCTTGGTGTTTTCTGTCTTTCCTGCGCCAGATTCACCACTGTAAAAAAAATACTTTAAATTAACGAATAATTACACCGACAGTTTGTGTGTAGCAGAGGATTAAATTACAATCTATTA
This sequence comes from Phacellophora camtschatica, assembly GCA_036873815.1. Lineage (NCBI taxonomy): Eukaryota > Metazoa > Cnidaria > Scyphozoa > Semaeostomeae > Ulmaridae > Phacellophora > Phacellophora camtschatica. Next base: position 20,829 of record JAYJMH010004042.1, on the reverse strand, counting down.
AAATAATAGAGGTTTAGATTGAGAATGAGTCCACGTGCGAGTACAAAGTTGGAAAATGCACCCCAAAAAAGTGATTTCGCAAAAACATTCAAACCTTTAATAATTATATATTTTTACAATGTAAAACGTTCTTCCTAGATTATCCATTCTTGCCTCAACTATAATTGAGATAACTGAGTCTTCGACTTTTAACCAAAATAAAAGACGAATTTAAGGACTGAGCTGTGAATCCTTCATTAAACTTTCAGAACTAGGCCACGTTATATAAAAACATCTGAGCCTTAAGTAAATTATCAAAGCAAGCGTTTCCTTAAATATCAGTTATAGTTAGTTAAGTTGTTTTCGTTTTGAAGTGGGAATGAAAGATACTGTACAAATGATGTACACCAAAAAATGTTCTGTCGGAAAAACTTGAACTGGTCGATCTGGTCGGTAGAAATTTGAAGAACATGTTTAGCTCATTAGATGTTTAAAGACATCTGTTATTTTTGCTGTCCTGTTCCAAATCCAATCTGTCTCATTAAAGTTGGTATTTTCTAAAGATTAGTATCTTCAAAAATTAGTATCTTGCTACATTTCAACTTTGGATTTTATTATGGACATGCAGAGCAACATCATTAGGCTGAAGTTGCCGAGAAAATAGGACGTTCTTTAAAAAAACAAATTTCCATTGGAATGGACAAGTATTGTATGACTTTAAAATCCGCGTTACTCTCAAAAATAGGGCGTTTCCCGCGAAAGAAAAGAGCGTGGTTGAATAAATTCCAGGGCTGCGCCCCCAGATCCATCCTTGAGGGACTAATTTATTCGGTAGATAAGGGCCTATGCTCCCAAGAACAATTCCTGGAAACAGAATTTTTGATGTCGTTCATGGTTATTGCATCAAAATCCCTGGATTGAATCTTTTTTTAAATTCAGTGCGCTCAGGTGTTAGATCTTTTGTTTAAATTTCAAATCTCATTGGCAAGTGCAATCCCTAATCCTAATACTTTTTAAGTTAAGTACTCCTCACCTCCACTCTGACGCATTTGTTTCTCGGTTTATTGAAATATTTTATCACAAACCCTCAATGAAAGAACAAGGATTTATAACTCACGAAAACATGTCTGTATTTCAATTTCGTTGTTATTGTGGTTTAATTCTAATCTTCGTATGAAATCAATGGTGCTGTAATCACAGTAGACATTTCCGACATGAAAGATCATCTAACCCAAATAATTATTTTAAATTACGCATGAAAACCTTTAAAACAAATCAAAATAAGTTCATATGATAAAAACAGACAGCATCCCTTCAAATAAAGTAAATCAAACAAAATCCAATTCCATCATCTTTACACTGGACATAGCTTCTCTAAATCGTTAGAAGGGGGGGGGGGGGGTAGGACTACTAAATCTTCATCTAAATTTGTTAGTTTTATGTTGGTATTCAGAGTTGTAGCTTGAAATCAATGAGAGTACAAATTCCAATTTTTACTCAAAACAGCGTCCTGGAAGGTAAGATTGATTAATGTGTGATCAGGTTTTCCTATCCAAGACTGGAAATATAAATTTATCTCATTTGTGAGCTTTAAAGTAATCTAGAGGAATAACATTCGTTTCGAGTCCACGTTTTGTCATTAAACAACCTGCTGGCTCTTGCATCGATTTTGAAGTTTAATTAGCGAATCTTTTCAAATTTTAAACTTTTAAGTCGCCGTTAAAGCAAGCAGGTTGTTATAATGTCAAAACATGGACTAGACTTGCATTAAGTCTCGTCCATTAGTCCGTCGTGGACTGGAACTGTGAAGTTTTTTCAAATTAACTTGAAAGCTAACGGATTAGGGAAATTTTAATTTCAATTTCTGGACAGGAAACGTGATCGCACAGATTACTGGGTGATACCCCTTACTCTAAGCTTGACCTTCTGACGTCACTTAATGCACAATTTGAGATTTGTAGTCTTGTAACGGATTTCGAGTTACAGCCCGTTGTAAACAGAGATAGTTCGTTTGGATCACCTTGTACTTTTAAAAGTAAGACTGTGTGTTGTATAAATATATATTTATCTGCTTTGACTAACAAAAGTTTTAGTTTTACAAGTGTCTTCATTTTTAAAGAAATTAAATTCAGGTCACTTATCATATCAAAAAATTAAAAAATGATTGTAAAAACAGTGCTTCCTGGATAAAAAGTGTCTATCTAATTTGAGAACTGAAGATTGCAAACTAATCCCTTGGTCTTGAAATATTTTACGAAGATAATACATGAACCAGATTGTATTTCCTTCCAGGTTATATCCTGGATGCCAAGGCATCCGTTCTGACGAAAATAAAACCAAAACCAAATCCAAGGAAAAGCTTTCAATATTAGCTTAACCATCTGCTGAAACAATTCCATTTTCTTGAACAAAAATCACCTCACCAAACAAAGAAAGCCTATGCCTTTGAGATTTATCATTTCCTCCACACTCAGCCCAGAACAGAGACAACAAAATACAACAACAAAAAATGCTTACATTCCAAATCCAGAACACTCTCATATGTGAACATAAAGCCGTTAACGAAGTGGAATTTGTGTGCAGGCCTGGCTGTTTGAAGAGAGTCATAGCTCTTGCTGTCCTCTGTGCTCCCCTAAATTATATGTGCTCCCCGTAAATCCCCTGAACTCTGTGCTCCCCTAGAGAGCTGCAGGTGCTCTCCTAGAGAGCTGCAGGTGCTCCCCTAGAGAGTTCCAATAAAAATAAATAGCTTGCCTCAAATTTTTTTTCAGTGAATCCATGTAGAAATAAGCCCCCCGAACATTAACAAGAATGGAAACTCATTGCTCTTGTGTAAAAAACCTTATGGCCACGCCTGCTTGTGTACACAGAAAATGTTTCATTGTGCAAAGATAAGCAGAAGGGTTAACAAGAACAAAATAGTGTCAAGATTTTGACCAAGAGAAATGAAGTTTTTTCCTAAAAAATTTGGGAGATTGTTTCTGAAAATATATGATGACAGAATGTATTATGTCAGGCAGATAATTTTTTTACTTTTAAGCAAAAAACTTAAAACAGAAACACCCCATCCATACCTCTCTTTGCAATGAAAAACAAAAGAAAACATGCTGAGGGCACACCACTCTTCAAAATTTTAGGAAATACACCTATTATGCAAAAATAACAACAGGTTTTAAAATCTTGACTTTTAAAGCAGTAAGTGACCCAATTCCTGGGTTATGATCGAAGTTCTATCTCTATACACCATATTCGGTCGCATAAAAAACACTACTGGAAGATTATTATTTTATTTAGATTTGAGAGTATCAATGAATCAATGAATCAATGAATACAATCTCACAGCCTTCATGATTGTCTGCTTGTTTTTTTATTTGTTATTTTGCATAATGAAATATATTGGTTTCTTTGGAATTTGTTACTGTGCAGCGTTGTTATCAATTATAGCACTGACATAACTAACAAAACTGTCTTTCAACAACATAAGAGCAGCGTGTTTTATTATTTTATATAAATATATAAAAATGCTATAAAAATATATTTGAAAACTGATCAACCCAGAGATTGCAAGATGTGGTTTGGGCTCTTAACAGAAGCTGTGTGTGAATGTATTTGCCTAAATGTGTTGACACTCTGCATTTTCGAGCAAAGGGAAAGGAATCACAAACTATATATATCTTTCGCATGAAAAGCTATAGAGTTTTGCAAGATTAGAAATTTGTGTGTCTTTGTATTTTCCACAAAATGTATGTTTGAAGTCAATAAAGTTGTAATAAAATATATAAATTGATTTGAATTTAAGTTCAATAACCAAACTCAAAATTTATAGTTTTTTAGTTATCACGAGAAACTGTCAAAAAATCTACTCACGTGCAAAGAATTGACTGATTCTCTCGATCTACAAGTAAATTAATAAGTAATATCAACAAAAACCAAAAAATAGCAAATTAAAAAATCATGAAAACACAAATACCTAAAAGTCAGTATTTTTATAAAAAAATTGGAGGAAATTTTTATCAAAAACTCCTCCAAAAGTACATTGATGTTTGTGGATGACATCTTTGTTATGAAGCATTTGGCCTCAAACATTATATGGTTATGAAGATCAGAGTATTATGGATTGACAAAAGGTTGTGTAGGTGCGACTAAAATGTAAGCTAGAGTCAGGCCTTGCCCTGGGCAAATTAAAGGTGCTCCCTAATGTTCCTGAAGTAATTTTAGGCATGTGTCAGGCATGCACGCTCAATAGAGTGCCTTTCCAGGCAAGGCCTGCTAAAATGTGGATTGCTTTCTCCTGTATATTTTCAGCTGTTTCTGAAGACTTTAATAAATTTTCTTAAGCCTAGTTTCCATTAGTCCTAATTTAATAAATGGGAGACTTTAATAAATTTTCTTAAGCCTAGTTTCCATTAGTCAGAGAGTGTTGCAGGGTGTCGCATTGTGTTACAACAAAAAAGAGTTTTCCATTTGTTGCAGGGTGTCACAAAAAGATCTATGACCCAATTGATTGTTAAAGTTGAAAAAAGCACTGCACTTGTCTACAAGGAAAGCTTTATAATAATCAACATCAAATAATTTATCTCAAATTTTGGTTTTTTACTCAGATATAAATATCATACCTTGCAACATGTTCCTATATGCACTATCAGCAATAGCATAAACATGGGGTGGCATCTCATGTCTTTTCTTTCCCTTGTATCTCTCAACAAGATTATCAGTGTAGATTGGCAACCATTTGTATGGATTCACCACAACACAAAAGAGACCAGAGTATGTCTACAATAAAAAATTAAGATATTGTGAAACATTGTCTTTTTCCACAAAATTGTATGATACATTTATATTATTACCAAATGTAAAAAAATCTCAAGTTTTAACTGAGAGAATCGATTTTATTTCATAAGATACTACAATATATCAGACAGACATTGATAACAAAAACATGTTTTTTATTGTCTTAGCTGGTCCGACTTTTGTTCAAGGTTTTACTGATACTTCTAGAAACGATACCTTTACGTAAAACAACCTGTTGTTTGTGGCAAAGTAAAAATGGATTGTTAACACACTCGAGTGTTTGTGATGTTTCAAATGTCTAAACTTTTCTTTGGGTCATCCAATAGAATTATTAATTTCATGTAAAACGAAAACATTCAACAAAAAAATATGCAATATGTATACACATTTTTTTTATAAGAAACCACTTTATAAGAAACTCATTGGTGAAACCCATGAAAATTTAAGAAACTTATACTAGTGGATGAAAAACTGTTAAGAAACCTTTGATTTTTTTAGCACAAAATACTTAACAATATCAATGGAGTGGACATGGTGTCAGATTATAACTTCAGTGAAGACTGTGTAATATAACTTTTTATCCTGTACAATTATACCCAGTTTTTACTAGCCTTAGCCAGGTTTCTTATAAAATAAATGTGTATATATATATATCAACAATAATCAGCAAAGTCTAACTTATGTTTCTATTTACATCTCATCAACTTTAAACATGTGCCCAAACAATTATTAGTTGCATCTCACAGGTTGTTTTTCATTCAAAACAGTTTGACAACTATCATCAACTATGGCAGACTTCTTAGCTAGCTGTGGCAAACACACTAAATAAATAAACAGGCCTCCCTATGCATATTAACTTATCACTGTCCTTACAGGATGGTGTTCTTCCTTTCATAAATTTTTACCTGCTATCTACTCTAGGTACATTAATTATATTTCCTATTCTTCTAAAAAATGTGCAATCTTTATACAAATAAAAATTTACAATTTGAAAACAATTTGAAAACTGTTAGAATCATTATTGACAATAAAAATTTTTTAAATAAAAAGCCATACAATTCCTGGCCATATTTATCTTCAAAAAATTAGGAAACAAATTTCAATGACTCTAAATCATTGATTTGGATAAATTGAGCTGGAAGTTTCAATTATAATCCAAAACCTCCTGCTTTCTTTTTCCAATTAACACACCTATTATCAGTTAAAAGGAAATTCCCTATTGCTCCAGCAAATATAATTTTTTTAATGTTCATCCAGATGCTACCTACACAAGCTGTGAAAGCAAATATACTGCCTGGACAACTGATGTATATACAATCTGAGCCAAATGCTTGTGCTCAGAATTTTGTCCCAGCACACATACATTAAAACCAGACTGTAAACTTTCAATTTTGTGCAGAGAATGAAAGTTTAAACCTTCAAAAGCTGCACAGAAAAATTTGACACCTTTCCTTCCTGCATGAAAGAAGATCTATTTTCAATACCACAACTTTAAAGGATTCTAACAGCAGCTGTGCAGGGAGGGGAGGAACCCTTTGAATTTTTGAGAAAATCTGTGCAGAAAATGTATCTGATTTAAAAAGTGTGCAAACAGAAAATGAAGGCAACAAAGTTGTGCTGGGAACTCATTCCCCATGCAGGCTTTGCTTTACAGTCTAGAATATAAACATACATCTGCATTTTTTCAAAATAAATTTTATTAATCCTTTTCATTCTTCTAAAATCTTGATGAAACAAAATTGAAAATAGGATGAAATTTCAGCAGCAACAACAAATACCAACAACATGGCACTGTAAGCCAGTGGCGATGTGGTGCATTTAGTATTCATGAAAATAACCAGGGTGACTTAATTCAGTGGGGGGATTTCATATTTCATTTAAGGGTTGCCTCCAATAGAGCAGATTTATATAGTCTAATCACTCTGTGATTATTACTCATCTAAGCAGTGATCATTAACTAAGCAGTATACTTGTACTTATGATAACTTATGATATAGTCAATAAGTGTATTTTTAAAATCTGAGTGGACAAAGTCAGTTCAAATTTTCATCAAATTCAAAAGAACTTTTCAAGTAACCAATTTTGTTTAAAGTTTAAATTATTCTCATTTCGGCACTTAAAAAATTAATTAAAAATCCGTCCCCGTCCCGTAATAAAGGCACGTGCAAACTGGAGTAAGTTTAAAAGTTATCATTCATTATTATATATAACTTTATTTATTTATTGAAAAAGTATTTGATAAGAAAGTTAAGGGGGAAATGATGTTAACTTAGGCCGCACGGTAACCCTTTTTGGTGGCATCCTAACATAATACCATAATAACATTTTATGATTCATAACTTTCATTGTCTGACTTTTTGGATAAATCATCAGATCCCTTAATTTTTGTTGGTATTTACACGATCACAGACAGAAACAAAAGGCTTAATTCGGCTTAAATAAAAGTTTTATTAAATTACTTTCGTAAATGCATTCTTGGGCGTACAATGACAAATAAAGATTATTCCTTTGACACGTCTGGCTCCCCTCAGTGCAACTTCCTGTTCATGAAGTTAAACCCAAAAACAAGCAAAGGTAGAGTAGGCCAAACATTGAATATTTTATTTTCCTGGATTGCGAAATGACTCGCCAGAATAATGACACTCACGTAAATCAAATTTGAAAAATATCGATCTCGAAGATTGTGAAGAACGCTGGCTTCGTTCAAACAAGTCAACTCAGCCATGTCTTCGACTTTTTCAAATTTGGGTGGGTTCATTCTTTGGATATCATCTTTGTGGTACGTTTGCCTTCTCCCTCCGTCTATCTCGCAAATAACTTTGTCTCCTTTCTCTTCCCTGACACTTGCTGCAGCAAATCCATGCTCTTCGCTTGGAACCCATACTAGTTTCTTCGTTGCCCATTCGGCATGAGCAACTGGGTCTCCGACTCCCGATCTGTCGACTTTCAAAAATTTAAAGTCTGGATCCATTTCCATGTTGACAAGGAAGAGCCCTTTTCAAAATAAAAAAAGCTTTGAAATTCCCTCTCTGAAATGTTTGCAACAATCTGGCAATTTCTGAGCAAATACAGAGCTTCTGTATGTCTCTTCTAAAACTATATGAATTCAATACCCGTCAGAGAATTTTCCTTTGTGACCATTTAGTTGTAGAAGGAGACAAGGTTGAAGCTAGAGTGTATCAAGTGCTCATATTCTGGTATGAACGCCTTGATTTGAACCAAGCCCACCACAACATGCCATTGGCTAAACACAAAATTATTCCCACCATGCACTTCGGAAGTGACATCCAAGAATGGAACATGCCGGGGGAAAATGTATGAAAATTTTCTCCATCTCAAAAATGTTCAAATTTCATTAATTAAGAAAAAATCTTGTGTATGCTAGCATCAGGTACCTGCCATATTGTTTATTTGCTGCTTTTCACTTTCTATTTAATTAAAACAATTTACTGTACAACATCCATCCTGTGATATTAAAAAAACAAATTTAAAAATAGATTTAATTTAATTTGGAATTAAATTAAAATCTTAAATCATCAGGAAACATCCTTTCAACATTCCAGTCAAATTATCCATATTTTAAAAACTGCACAAACAGACGAAAACATCTGTTTGTAAAATGTTTCTTTGCTCCTTGATTAGATATTCACACATGGTTTCAGACTGGAGACTGCAGTGTAGATTGAGATGAACAATGAAATTGCCTTTGCCCCCTGCCTTGCATTCAAAAACTGGTAATTTCGGGGAGGGCCCGGATGAACAAAAATTTATTTAATCCTATACATGTAATTAAATGTGGTAAAAGGGGCTCTCAACCATAAATTTCCCAAGGGCCCGTTAATTCAATAAGTAAAATGTTTCCGGCAATATAATTTAATTATTTTAAATAAAGAAAACTGCCCCATCTACTATTACGTACTGTAAAATAGAGGTGTAAATTGCAAAATAAAAAACAACTATCACTCTGCAGGAAAAATCAAATTTCATCGACCCCCGTCTGAATTCAATGTTCCACGCCCCCTTTGTCGAGGCAACAAACCAAACAGAGGTTTATTTCATTATGAACTGCGACGGCGAAAGGACCTCAAGCCACATTGAAAAAAGACATTATGCTTCATAATCCTGTTTTGGAATTCAAAAAGTGAATACTATGACATGTATTTTCGATGTTTTTGCTTGTTCGTAACAATGACGTTTCAGTCGTTAACATGAGATTAGAAACACTAATCGATTTCATTTGAGAACAAATAAATTCAAACGAAAAATAGCACCCCTGGGTTTTTTGATGGACGATTCAACAAACATATTTCTTGCTCTCCTTTTTTGGTGTTGTCTATTATATTTCTGATTTCCGTTTTGCGGCCTTCCGCGTGCCCGTCACCACCGGTGGGATCACTGATTTGTTTTTAGTGTTTTTAATTTTAATTTGTGCAGCTTTTTGCTTAGCCAAAAATATTTAGGCCACATTTGAAAAACAACGCTTTGCATCAACAACGATTATTAACAAAGTTAAATTTAATTAAAGGACAAACTGTTTGCTATTAAATTTTGATCAAACCACAAGCTTAAAAACTGTGATTATTGCATTGATGAGGAAATAAGACCATATATTCAAAAAATGTACATATGTACCCTTTTTGGTTATTTAGTCAGAGGCACAGAGCCAGGGGCAACGAGATTTCGTGATGGTATAATATCAAAAATCAAAAAGCTTGATATATCAAAAAGTTATACGCTTCTGTAAAAATGGGTAAAAAGGACTGGTACAGTCTGTCAAAGAAGGCCAAGAAATAGGGATGCCATTTTTGGAATATCAATTAATCAGTTCTTTTTGTTTCGATTCAGTCCTGTAGTAACACAATAGAACGATTTTTATTTCTGAAAAGGTCCATTCAAGAAGCTTCAAGAGAAAATTTTGCTTGGGCTCATCTGGGCCTATGGGGACATTTTTGGTTCCTAATTTTTGAGAAACCACGAGCTTTAGGAAAAGTAAAATTTAATTTATGATTTTGGAGGACAACTGGAGCGAGAGAAATCGATGGAAAATAAAATAAATCATATATTAAATTAAAGTCAGTGGTGGAGCAAAGAAGATTTGGAGCAAAGAAGAAGAAGTTTTGCAATATTTATCAGCGGAGCTACCTTTTGTAATTAAGCAACATGAGAAGCATCTCTGTAGATAGGCGTCTTGAACAACATCAAAACAATAACATTTGCAACAAAGTCAGCTCATTTTTATCCATTTTGCCAGGAATCCTTTTGGTGGAAAATTTAATGATCTTGAAATGCAGATCACTGATGGAACCTTTCGGGAATAGAACGTGATCTCGAGACATTTCCCCTGGGAATTTTCCTCCGAAGGGACGGACCCAAACGACCTCGAAGTTTAAAAAATATTTCTACTGATGAGAATTTCATCAATGTTGGAGACGAGGCTTTATAGTCCTGTAACCATGGTAACACATGGCACAACAGAATGACTTCTATGGGGGGGGGGGGGAGGGAGAGGTAGTGGTACAAATCTCTGCATTTTTGGAAAGATTATGCTAATTTATTTCACAAGTAATTTCGAACTACATTTTCATTTTTCTAATCCCAGATCCGAGGAAGTTTTTTCGTATCTTCAAAAAGAAAATCACACATAAAAGGTACATATTTAGTATTTTCAAATAACTAGAGTAACATTTGTTTTTAGAAAGCAATATATAATTCATTAATTAAAAAAGCATTCGAATTTTATCTTTGGTAGATCAAGAATTTTAATGTTTCTTTTTAGTCAATATTGATCATATTTGACCAGCTACAGAATTTGTTTTTGTTTCTTTCTTCAAATCCACATTCTTCAAATTCATATTCTTCAAAATATTGTTTTATCATATAACATATATTGTGTCAGTATTGCGTCAATAAAAAACTATTTTATTCAATGTTTCAACTCAAATCATTTACGGACTCCGCGAACCTAAGCGTGGACCCAAATTCTGCACGCATCACGCAGGCTAATGATTCAGAGCAAAGGAGCATCCTGGGCGAAAAGGAGGTCAGCGTGCGGTCACACCTAGCCTGCGTGCATACTTTTACACTTTTACTTTCCACTGCGGAGGAAAACCAACATGGAACTTAAGGTCACACCCTTATACCGGAAAAAGGTCATCGATTAGAACATGGAAATGGGATGGTCGAATGTTGAGAGTTGCTTTCTTCTGAAAAGTACAAGCGAAATAATGTAACGTCCCTATAACAATAGATCCATAGCGAAATCTCCTGCTAAACTAAAGTTATCCTACGAAGATGTGGTGTATGTGTTTATTTGCACTCTCTGAGCTATAAATAAATATTATGCAAAGTTTGGAGGGAGAATTTAACGAAAACTCTACTCATCATAGTCATACTCACATAAATGAGACTTGAAAAATATCGATCCCTCAAATTATGAAGCACACTCGCTTCGTTGAGGCAGGTCAAATCAGCCATATCTTCAACCTTGTCAAATTTCGGTGGGTTCATTCTTTGAATGTCATCCTTGCTGACGGTTATTTTACGTCCACCGTCGATTTCAACTACAGCTTTTTCGCCTTTTTCTTCCTTCACTCGACCAGCAACGAAGCCTAAATCATCGCTGGGAACCCAAACGAGCTTTTTCGACGCCCATTCTGCATTCGCAACTGGATCTGAAAGGCTCGACTTGTCGGCAACTAAATACTTCATTTCGTTCTCCATCTTGATTCTGTTTCTTGCTTGTGGGGCAAGCCCTTCTTCAGCTAATAAAATGCCCTAAATTTCCCGTTCTCTTCGCAGTCAACGTCGATTTGCAATGCGTGCTTGCTCTAATAAGGTGCGTGTGTATGATTAAATAATATTTGAAGGTTAGGCCTGTTTGCCAAGCTGCTGGTTACAAAACATAACAAATGCTCTCCTAATACCTCAAGCCTGCATCGCAATATCGCGACGAAATGAAGACAACTGTATGCTTTCAAAATTCAAGACAAAGGCGTCGCCCATCTACTAACTAATTCAAAGGCATTAGCACACGATTGGCTACTTAAAAGAAACGACTTTGAATTGAAAAGGAAGAAATGAAAGTGCTTTCAGGGTATTATTTATGACATCAAAGAGATTCTATGGAAATCCGTGAAGAAAACAATAAGGAAACTGCAAAGGAGTTGGAAATTATCACAATGGCATCAACGGAGAACAACAATAACTTTGACTCGTTTGCAGACAACAAGCCTATGCTATCGTATCAGAAGAATTTTTGTCATTTGAGACAATACTATACAATACTATCAACTAATCGGTTGACTTTCGTTGACTTTCGTAAGCTCTGCTGAGCTTTCGTCTTAAAAATTTAAATGCTTTGTGGTAGTGGCACAAGACATAAAAACAAGCTTGCAACTTTGTATTTGAAGTTGATTTTCAAAGAAATACAAACAACCCAACAACACTGACTACAAATACAAACAACTCATGCCTCAGTGCTAAAAGATTTTAGGCCAAATTAGTGGCTGCAAGTTTCTTCACAGGCATATTTTGTTCTCCAGAAACATTGTTGGCACAATATTATACTGTGTGTTGTTCTATAAAATGTTCTATTCGTTTTAACGGGCCTCGCACAAATTCTGGATTTGAAATCACCAACCTTGGAAAACTCCAAGTTGGAATTTTCCATTGTTCGAAAATCAAATACGATTACGAGGCGGAAAATCTATTCCATAATTATGACGATTGTAATAAGTCCATGCATCGAAAAAAATGTAGGAAAAAGTTGGCAAATGTAAAGCAAGTTTTAATCAGTTCAAATAAATCAATTAATGACACCAAAGAACCTTTTTTTTCTTTTAACGTAGTGGTTCTAGTACCCAACAGTTTCTTAAATTTTTGAAACTTCTAGAACAAGGTTTCTCATGTGTAAAAAAAACAGTGCATTACATTTTTAGCGTAGCACCAGAGGTTTCTTCAGTTTTGGGATTTCTAGTACAAGGATTCTTGAAAAAGCAGTTGTCTTTGTGTAAAAAAAGACGATGCATTACATTTTTAGCGTAGTACCAGCAGTCTTTAGTTTTTGGTACTTCTGGAGCAATGTTTCTTAAAAAAGCAGTTTTTTATGAGTAAAAAATATTCATAAACGATTTCACTTTTCCAATTTTTCCAACTTTCCCATTGCAATACTTATAAAATATATACACAATCAAGCTTGCCGATAAAAATCTATATCTGATTGAAGGTTCTGTCCTAACGAAGGATTACGAATTATTTTTCCAAGCTTCCCAGTAGAGTTTCAAATAGAAGATATTATCCTTCCTCGAATATAACCTCAACTATCATAACTTTCCTCCGGCTTTCTTTCTTGCAATTCCTTTGTTAATTAAACATCAACTGATTGGCCCCTGTAAACATAGTAAGTAATAGGATTTATAATATGAATATTTTCTTAGAAAGTGGACTTACCAGTGGAATGTAAACATGCAATTTAGTTTTATTCAAGGCAAGAAAATATACTAATATTTTAGATACACGATCGCAAATCTGCCTCATGTTATGTCTTCAATCTGGGAGCATTTTCTGTTGCGTTATATGATATACTGTGGCCTTTCAAAGGGAAAATTAGTTAATCGTTTGGTCCACCGATGAGGATTTAATAGAGGATTGGCAAAGGCGATCCCCAAATTTTGAAAGTATACCAACCCTTAGGGTGCTGTTCTAAAAAATATTGCACGTATTGTGACACTGTATCATGCAAGATTCCTTATTCCACATTTTTGTTAAAGCTGCAATTATGGAAATATATTAAAATTTGAGAAATTGGGCTCAGATTGCCGAATTTGCTTGTGCAAACGTTTAGTTTAGGAACCGATTTTTATATTTTGAAGTTAATTTTTGTTCAAAATCAAAGAAATCGAAACAAATTTTTGCCCTATATGTCCACAAAATCAGATTGAAGGAATTCTTCTGAAAACGCCAATTCTTATGAAGCCAAAACGTAAATTCTGAGTGAATTCTGTGAGAAAATTCCAAGTCTGGTGGAAGGGTCAAGCCAGATTTCGGTTGAAAATAAGCGGGACAACGAATATCCAGTAAAAGTTACGCAGAGTAGAATATTCTTACTCCTTTACTTCCACAACGCAGAATTTTGAAGCGTAACATTCTCGTCATGCGGATGAAGGAAGAAAGTCTGCCCGCAGGCTATGCCACGCTACCAATGATAACCTTATAAGGTTACTGGTAAAGCTACAAATAAGAAACTCAACAAGCCAGACTAATTAAATAAATTTAGTTTGTTATTGGAAAAATTTACTGTATTCTTATTCATGGTATCAAAAAACAAAACAGTGCGGTGCAGGTGTTGCACAATGCACTCTCCTCCACAGGGACTTACTACGAAACGAAACGAAGTTAACCTCTGTGGAAGAGGGTGAGCACAATGGTAGTTCAAAACGTTAGGCATGTTTTTACTACCATAATTTCTTTTCGCGAGCAAACAAGACTCCAACAATAAAGAAAAACTGCGGTGTTTGTTCAAAGGTTTATCATTGAGACAAATAAAGCCTGAATGTCTAAAAAGTCTGTTTCGAAATATATCCGAAATATACGACAATGCTAAAAATCGGCAAACACTGTTTGACGCATCTGACAATAAAATCCCTCATAACTACCAAGCCACGTGACTCCAAATGCAGCTGCGATTCTGCATATTATTTTCGTAAAAGTGATGTTTTATATGCTCCATGAACGAAAATAACTGGTAGAAAACAAAAACACGATAATAAAAAATAGACTGTATTTTTTTGTCGATTCAACTCAGCGCCAATTTCAACTCGATTTCAACGCCTAAAATATCCGGAAGGGTGAGGGTAAACGTCCCATGGTCGGACGGAGTAAACGTCCCATGGTCGGACGGAGTAAACGTCCCATGGTCGGACGGAGTAAACGTCCCATGGTCGGACGGAGTGAGCCACTGAGATTTTGTAAACCCATTTTCCATTTTGTAAACCCATCTTTGATATTCACATTTTCGTATATACCCAACATCACTGTTCTAATTTCTAATTATTCTAAATACCCAACATTACTGGTCAATCCAAATCATTTTTAATATCTAACCCAACAGTATGACTTTTTGGGAAAAATCGTTACCATGTTTTGGAAATTTACTACCTTCAAACCCATCCTTATCGGCGTTACATACCCGTAGGCCGTACCCTTATATTAGGGTGTACCCCTTCTCCCGGGTTAAAATATCAGACTCATTGGCCTGGAAAGAAAGCAATATTTATTGCTCTGTTAGGTGGTTGTCAGGGCCTACCAGGGATTACAATAAGAATTCAATATCCCACGTTACAAAAGTAGACCCAAATTAGCTGTAAATTAGCTATCATTAATCAGTCTTCGTTAAATAAAATGATTAAAATAATAGTAATAATAATAATAATAAATAATAATAATAATCTGCAGACTTTTGACCTAAAAACAGAACTTGTACATGTAACAAAACACAATTTTCATATAATCACAGGTAACCAGTATAATCTCGAGTACTACGTGGTTATGGCATGAAGCAATACTTGTTTGGTCATTAAAAAAAAATTTCTGCGAAGGATCTTTTTACTTTTGCGGAGGAGGGTATTTTAACTACACGTCAACATCTTCCTCCATAAAAGTAAGTTTTTTTTAATAGCAATACTGCAAAAGTGTTCGACCTGCTCCATGTTTATGGCTGTGATAAGCATCTCTTAAAAAATCGCTGCATTCCATCCTTCGTCTTTCCTGATTTGACGCGTAAAACTGTTGGAGTGAGTAGAGAAGCAACTTGAGTCAGGAAAGCTGAGGAATGGAGTTTAGTAATTTCAAACAATGTTTATCACAGCCCATGGGCGCAACCATTGGGGGTGGCACCCTCCCCAAGTATCAGAAGCCATCGATCCACAAGGCAGATATGCAATTTTCAGGAATTTATTGAATTAAATTTTAAAATGGCACTAGGTCGGCAGTTTTGACATGGCAGCAGGTCTCCTTCGCCATGTTCCATGGAAGTTTGACGAGTGTTACCCCATGACAATATTTGCAGCGACGCCCCTGTCGCAGCCATTACTTGGATGTAAGTCCAGCATTGTAGAAGGTGGACTAGTTGGGCTTAGCCCCTTTCTAAAGGTAGGCTAGTAATTACAGGTCATTCAACACGTTAATCCGGCTATGCATAAATAGGACTGGACCATCCAAACCAATTAAGGTTATGCTAAATTCTAGTCCATTGGTCACTGAAAAGAGCAAGCAAATTCAATTAGAAATTAAATTAGTTGATCACCATTGCATTCTAGAAAGCCCCTCCACAAAAACGGCCACATGACTTCAAAGATATTTCGTAGGAGATTCGGTTTTAATATTTCTGTTTCTGATTGAATTTAATACAAGAAACTTCATTTAATACAAGAGACGACAAGAGACATAATACCGGCTACCTGTGACAGCGACATAATCTTTAAATTTAAAAATCTTTCTCCTTGAAATTATAATGCTCTTCCGGAACCACTATTATTCAAAGAATTGTTACGTTATGTAAAAATATATGGACGTCATCTATATATAAGTCTCAATTCAAACGTCACACTTGTGTCCAGTAAAATGCAATTGATACTGAATCGACCAAAATTCGATCCAAAATTCGATTGATACTGAATCACAAAAAGCGACCAAAATTCTTCGAGTCAAACGTTAAATTTTCTTAACATCTGATTTTGATTAGTTAACATTGTATTTTTTGTAATTTTGTAATTTGACTATTTGTTGTAATCGAATGAAAATAAATGAACGAAACAAACATAGTAAATTTAGTTACCTTGTCAATTTCAAAGTTATCTTACAAAGCATCATAAAATTGAGTCGAGTTGGAAACTATATGCGTGGTTTCAAGCGGTAGCTTTAATATTGAGTTGTCATGGATTTAATATCATTATATTTAAATTGAAATAAGTGTCACGTACGAATTGGACCAGAAATACCGATACAAAAAATAATTTAAAAAAACTCGGGCTTTTTTAAAACTCTTGCCTTAAAATAACATTTAAACTACGTACTAATAAGAAATTTGACGTATTGGTTTGTAAGTATATTTTATTTGTAGCCTATTCCTTAACTTTTAGGGCATTTTTGCCATCAAATGTTTCCTATAAATGTTTCCTATCTGCTTCTAAAAATTATATCTAGTTTTTATCGCTGTAAACGTTGAATTAATTGACTACTTTTTGTTACCAGGGTTCTAGATTTTAGAAATTAATTTTAATCTATAACACGTGTAGTATGAGATAAATAATTGTGCTGGTGTAATTGTAGCAAGTCTGTTATGTTTATCGATATTACCGTTATTGATTGTTCCTAAGTCGAAATAAATCTTCATTTCAATGCGTTCGTCTCCCATTTTATCAAAAGGGGGGACGGGGGTACACTCAAATATATTATTACGGGTATGTGCCGTCGATAAGGATGGGTTTGAAGACAGTAACTTCTATAAACATGGGTGAGTTGGATATCACTTTAATGTTGAATTGGATATCAAAAAATATCCCTCATGTTGGGTGGATTAGAAAGAAATATTTAATCGTCCTTAATGTTGGGTATCCACGAAAATTTGAGCATTAAAGATGGGTGGGTTTATCAAATCTCAGCGGCAAACCGGCGGACGTTTACCCTGGCATTTTATTCATCATTTCGAGTACCCTTTTCTCTCCTAAATATTGGGTATTTGACAAATTCTTAAAAAAACATTCGTCCATATTGAACATTAACCATTGAGAATTTTAAATGACAACAAAATTTTGTCATTTTGCCTCCATTTAAATACCCCCACCATACGATTGACCAAATAAATTAAAGAGGTTCAATACCGACTAAGCCTCGTAACTGTTCGAAAATAAGAAACGTGATAGTAGTGTGTGGTCCAACGCGTAGCCAGTTTGGTATAAATCCTTTATACAAACCGAAAATTCCTTCGGCCTTTATGGTTTTCAATAAACAGTCTAAAGTTGAGCGGTAGAGAACACTCTTGTCAGCCACATTGATTTTTTGACGCATGATCCTCGTTTTAATGACATCCACCGGTGACGTAACGGCCGCACAAACGAGACCGGCAACCATGGACGAAACGAAATGCAAGCGAAGACCTTCGTGCATGTACCCGTGATTCAATAACGTGTGTTTCGTGTGATCGTATGACGGAATTTGCGATGCGGTTATTATTGTTGCTCTCTGCACTGTTGGCCCAATTCCACGCCACAATCCTCGAATACCTTCATGCCGCGCGATTTGTGTGAAAGCATCAAAAGTTCCCTTGTATCTTGGTTTCTGACCTGAAAGTCAAACAAACAATTGAACTGCCTAATATAACGCACCTTGTTACACATTTAGCTACATTAACCCTTCCACCCCATGTAGATCCAATTATCCCATTGACAAACTACGTAAAATGTCACATTATTAGGGAAACTTTACTCTTGGTTTCTGATCTGAAATTCAAACAAGATTTGCAAAACAACGAATGTAACCGTCTGTCCATAGCTGAAAAATATTTTTAGAATTTGAAACTGACAAAAATTCTACAGAAGAATTTCCTGCAAATATTGACAATTTAATTTCACAAAAACAATATAAGTTTTAACAAAAGTTTGTAACATTTCCGGACTTTTCAACATTTCTTGTCAGTGGTCACACAGTCAGAAGATGTTTTTTCGTGTTTTATCTGTCAACCCAGTGCGTTGGAAGCTGTTTCAGATTGGGGGGCTTATTGTTCTCAGAAAAATAGAGAAAAAGTGTTTATTACAAAAGCAAAATTCCTCTGGTAGATTGTTTTGCATTCAAAAACGTTTGCACTGAAGTTTTAAATTCTTTATTTACACACATTTTTTATGAGAATAAGAAGCCAGTGCAGAAGCTGTTGAAAAGTCAACCTGAATACCAAAAAATTTTAATTCTCTTCATATTTATCTACTCAGAGAAAGTGAAGGAAAACTTGTTAATTTTGACCTAAAATTCTAATTATAGTTAAATGTAAGTGCCACAGGGCGTTTTCCTGAGTTTAAAACATGAAAGTGTATTTCTGCTATCATTTTCACCTCTTACTGCTCAAGAAAATTAAGAAATTTTTAAGAAACTTTAAGCAATAAATTAGTTAAAAGGTAAGAAACTTTCAGCGCTGAAGCATTTTCTGAATTTCTTATTAAAAAAGTGTGTAATGCATTCTCTTTCTCATTTTATCTCTGTAGTTTAGAAGTGGCAAATGTGACTAAATATGCTCTGCTGCAGACAGATGAAAATTAAACATTAATCTGACAAATTCTGAGGCCTTTTTCTCAAGTTTTCCATTTGCTTCTTGTCGATAAAACACTGCTCTCCCATTTGTTAAGGAGGCATTTATAAGAGTAAGGTGTTGATTGGAATTTTAATGTCAAGGATGTATTTATACAAGACTTTATTACAGAAAATACAATAACAAAGCCAGCAAGTCAATCTCTTAAATTGAACTAGCTGGCTTGTGAAAAATAAAAACAAAGATAAACTCTTGGAAGTAAATTGATTAAATTACCATGTTCCAACTTTCCTTCAGCTTGCAATCTGATTTTCACAAGATCTGTTGGCGTTGCAATAGCACTGCCAATAGAACCAGACATGGCGCCTGACATAATTTTTTTGATTAAAGATGTCTTTGACTTGTCTTTCTCTCCAAATAACTCTTTAAATGGTTCATATAGTCCAAGACGAATCGTAGCATAAATGCCTTCCCTCAATGCACTGGCTTTCACCCTAAGAAATTATCAAAACAATTCTGTCATACAATGGTTTATGAGAAACCAAACAATAGTTTGAGGTCCCAGTGAAGATATGGAAACAGGCAATCCTTAGATACATGACAAATATTAATCCTTTTTAAAATACACATTTCGATTCAAAGTTCATTTTTAAAAACAAAATGTGCAAGTGCAATTATTATTTGTCATACATCTAGAGAGAGCTAGCATCACAACTATCCTTGCCATATTGGTAATAAATCCTAGGACATTATTACAATATATGGCATTGGATAAATACAAAACAAAACAGATTGTTGATCAAAACTCATGATCTCTTGACAGCAGTTACCATGAATAAAGTTGAATTGAATTCTATGAATAAAGTTGAATTGAATTGAATTGAATTTGATCTAATTTCAAACAAGTTTGGTAAAGGATAATAATAATTGCAAAAATAAATGAGCCAAAAAAGGCAGAAACGAGTGTGCTTGTTATTATTTAATTGGGTCTTTTGTTTATATAAACAATATAAAAGTGTCATACCCTTTGTAAAGCCCCATAACGCCTTCTTCACTAATTATTGTTGAAGCTCCATTGATAACTCCCCTGTACTTCCTGTTTTCAAATATAGTCTTCTTAGCTGCCAACTCATTGTCCAGCTGAAGCCTAATCTTTATCACATCAATTGGGTTGGTTACTGCAATGATAGTTGAAGTTCCATAGTAAAAATAAATTTATAATATAGACATATGTAAGATTCTACCCTGAAGCCTCTGAAGTTTTGATTAGCAGGCCCAATAAAGAGAAAGGGCCTGCAGTCAACAGCTACTACAATTGCATGGGCCCAAGTGAATAGAAATTAATTTAAGTCCTATACATATATATACAGTCTGTTTCTTGAGCAAAATTTCATGCATGCAATAAATCACAGAAATACAGTCAAATCCCAGTACTTTTTTTATACCCTCATGAATGTGCTGATGTGTGTGTGATCGCACACATTAAAAGAAACAGCCTGTATATAAATGTAACTTTAAGATATAAACTTACCAATTAGGCTGAACCAGGACTTGATTAGATCTCAATTTTAATAACGAACTTTCACAGTAGATAAGTAAGTAAGTTTTATTCGCCACATAATTAAAAGTTTACAATATTAATATTTAAATAAAAGGATAAAATGTTACACAAATTCGTGAAGTAAAAAAAAAAAAATCAATAAGAAACGAATACATAAAAACAAATTTAAAAACACACACCCCTAAACTAGAGTGGCAGGGAT
>JAYJMH010004031.1:0-27465 GCA_036873815.1 Phacellophora camtschatica | reverse complement strand
TTTTGACAAAATAGGGGGGGGGGGGCTTTTCGAGAGAGGGGCTTACTAAAAAAAATCGCCTTAAAGAAGGGGGCTTACTAGAGAGGGGGGCTTAATCGAATTATTAAGGTAATTTAAAAGTATTTCAATGAAAAGAAAGCAACTGCAGATATTTGTTCTTGTTTCTCAACAGTTTCAAAATGTTTTCCAATTCAATTCAATTCAGCATGAGTTAGCATTATGCCTAGAGCCTCTATTGGGGAGCTTAATCGGCGACGGCAACTTCAACAAGAACCTCGTATCCTTTTGTTTTTGATGGTTAATTTCAAAAAGAAAAAACTGAAAGCGTGCAGACGTAAATCCCCAAGGACATCCTGAAGCTGTCTTTCAGAATTTACATCACCACAATTGTATGTTTTCAGTTTTCAACACAACGTGATGGCCATTGGCAGCAAAACTATCAAAGGTGTTGCCACTTCCCGAATTCTGAAATAGATTATCCTTGTTGATGTGAAAAAAGTAAGAAAAATGGCTATCCAAGCAAATGGGAAATGGATTTTTTTCGGCGATTTAGCATGACGTTTTTCAGCTGATTTTGCCGTCATAGCTGCTTAAGCTCTCTATTATTATTAACGACAACAACAAAAGACGACAAAAGCTCTGCCCAACGTCCAAGTCGGTTGTGTACCCCTCCCTTAGAGCTTTATTATCATTTTGAGAAACATTTTACATAATAAGTTGGTCAGATTTGAAAAGATACAATTTCCAACGATCACAAGAGTAACAAAATAGATAATCGCAACAAGCGACATTGGTTCAGTGATTCCACCCCATGATTGTATACCGACATACATGACGGCGTTCCAGTCTTCACCAGTCAATATCTACAACAACAAAAAACAAACGTAATGCATCTTAGTAAAAAGTAGTGCATCTTGGTAAAAAGCAATGCATCTTGGTAAAAAGTAATGCATCTTGGTAAAAAGCAATGCATCTTGGTAAAAAGTAGTGCATCATAATAAAAAGAAGTGCATCTTGGTAAAAAGTAATGCATCTTGGTAAAAAGTAATGCATCATAATAAAAAGAAGTGCATCTTGGTAAAAAGTAGTACATCTTGGCAAAGTATCTTGTGTGCATAATTTTCCAACTGCAAATTTAACAAATTCGTTTTAGCTTCCATCGGAAAAATAAGCTGTTTATAGCAAAATGAATGCAAAAAAAGAAAAAGTTTAAAATTCAAAAACTTCTTACCTGGAATACCGTAATCAAAGATCTCCAAAAAGAATCGAAATTTGTTCTTGGTGGTGCCTCTTCGTTGATATTGAACCTGAGATTAACCCAAACAATATCTTGATTGATTCGTGAAATTCAATCAAAGAAACAAGCGCAAAAAGTTGCATACATTTTAACAGATTAAAGAGTTGCATGCATGCAAAATAAAGGTATGTTTTTGTTCTTGTGCAATTAATATAGCATTTAACAATAATATACGCCAAATAATAAGTTTAATTTTAATTTTATTTATGGACTGAGAATTCAAAGTTCAGCGGCTTGATCTCATTTCCTTTTCAAAAACACAGACAAATGCTGCATGAAATGTTTTTTGAAATGTTGCATCGTTTAGCTACCTACTGAAATTATTCGCGCAACTCCATGCAAGAACAATTGCATGACTTGTTGGTGGTTATTCAATCTTGAAAACGAAATGTGATTTATCAATTATCCTTTCACCCCGGGAAGGGCCATATGGTCAATTGAAAAACAATGTAAAACGTCATATTTTCAGGAGGTAAATACCGGTAGAACTTTATGTTAATTTCAGATATTTCAACGTAAGTTTATCACAAAAATTAATTTGGTTTGCATGTGATACCCCCTGCAAAATAAAACTTGCATTGGATTTGCCTGTTTACCAGAAATAAATCGGGGCGTGAATAAATTATTTTTTTATTGAGATTAATTTATTGATATCGTAAATTTAAATACAATAAAAAAACCAACAAAAAGGGAGGGGGGAATACTTGAGGAAAAAGCAAAAAAAGCCTTACTTTCCACCAAAGATTTGCATTCCAAGTAACGAAAAAATCAAGATAAACAACGACAGCAACAACAACAAACTGGCAATTGACTTGATACTGTTAACAAGCGAAGCTACCAAGTTGCTTAGCGACTCCCAATACCTGAAAATGAATATATTAAATTTCATAATAGTCTCGTTATGAAAATGTGACGCGCTATACATGTCATTCTAGAACATCATCACCAGCATGTTCCTTTGGCAATCAAAACAATCGTGATTACATTATTTCTGCTTTGTTTCGTTAGAAAGTAATGCGATACAATTCACTGATTTTGAATTGAATCCTGATTATTTTTATTGTCAAAGGAACATGCTGCACATATCACATATGAAAAAGTCTTAAATGTCATCAATCTCGTTCTCACAGATATTTCATAGGCTTCAAATCGTTGATCACATCTGTTTTCTCCTTAACAAATTGAATCACATTAACACCTCGCGGTATTCATCGAGCCTAAACCGTTTTAGGTAGCTGAACTAAAATGAATTGCTCGTTCCGCTTTTCAAACCTTCGTAAAAAATCTTTAAAGATTAATCTAAATGTCTTGGCTCATATCTGCTCGTTGGCACTCTTTCTGATACAAAACACTCGATAACTAAAAATGCAAAAATAAATGAAGAACTTGTGTTCTAAAACGTTTCTTGAATAGATTCAAAATTCTCATTCTCACCTCGTAACTTTGAAAATCCTCAACAACCTCACACAACGTAATACGCTGATACCAATAGGAGGCCAGTCCGTTGGTACAGTTATGGCAATCTCCAACAGACTGCTTAAGACAACCTGTAAAATTAAATAATGACGTAACATAATGACTTAGATCCTATTGTATTTTTTATTTTGCTAAAATTTGCGAAAAGGCAAAGAGTGTACAAGAATTAAATAAATAAATAAATAATTAACTAAATAATTAAATAAATAAAGTCTTCTTGTTAAATTTTTAGATCAGATGTTGTTTATTGCAAAGGTTTTATTACAAATAACCAAGAATTAAATATCATACTGTATATCTTACAGACGATACTAAATGTATGCATTTTTAGCATTATCTACTTTACTATGAATCAAAAGTTTACCTATTTTGCCTGTCTTGCTTATTTTGCCTGTTTTGCTTATTTTGTCTGTTTTGCCTATTTGCCTGTTTTGCCTATATGCATGCTTTGCCTATTTTGTCTATTTGCCTATTTGTTTGTTTTGCATATTTTGCCTGTTTTCTTGTTTTGTCTATTTGTCTATTTGCCTATTTGTTTGTTTTTCTTGTTTTGCCTATTTGCTTGCTTTGCCTATTTTGCCTGTTTGCTTGTTTTGTCTATTTGCCTATTTGTTTGTTTTGCCTATGAATTTATGTAGCTTTGGTGCTTGCACAATATGTCACATTAAAACCTCATTGATGACAAAATGTTAATTGCACTTTAACTACAATTCACTTGGGCCCTTTTAGCATGGCCACTAAGAAACGTGAGTTGTTCCAGTGTCCATGTACCCGTGAAGGTTGTGAGTTATTATTCTTCCCTGTGTCCATGTACCCGTGATGTGTGAGTGTATCCCTGTACCCATGATGTGTGTGTGTGAAACTGGAACAACTGACGTTTCCTAACGCCCATGATTTTAGCAACAAATGAAGTTAATCTTCAAAGTTATGGCTGCAATTTCTGGGTTCAGGCCTAAGTTATGGTATAATTTCCAGACAAACTGCTCGTGTCTGAGATCAAGTTATCATGAGACAGATCGAGACCAGATCATTTTACAATCACAAAAATAGCATCTGTTTTGAGTAATTAGACAGATTACAGATAAACATATATTTTCCTCCTACTTCAAATCATTTAAAAGTCTAATTTTGAGTCTTATCGCGATCATTTCACAACATTCAGTTCAGATAAACAGAGAAAAATAAATCTTCATCTTAGCTTTCAATTATGACAAAATTTAATGGTTAAATTATCAAATTTTAAATCTTATCAGATGTTTGAAAATAATTTGATAACACTTCTATTCAGTTAAAAGTAGACGTTTCTCAAAGTTTATTTTTTGTTTGAGCAGTGTATTTAAATTAACTTTAAATTAACTGTGGGGAAGAAAACGATTTTTTGTCCACTTCTCCGTTTCTCCTCCGTAGTTTCCCTTTCTTCCCCGCAGAGGTTCATTTAAAACACTGATTAAACAGAAAGTAGACTGTGAGAAAGTCTAGGTTAAAAGAGAAATTTTAAAAAGGCATTTTGATAAACAACTGGCATTTTAAAAAGACATGCTTACCAAGCAATCGAATCTGTTGAACAAAGATGCAAGGTAGCCATGGAAACCAAGGCAATACACCTTGAGCAGCATTTCAAACGTGAATAGACCAAGGAAAAAGTAGTTCGCCCTGTCTACAAAAAATAAAAATAAAATCATGAGAGAAATTTCAAAAAACTAAGCTGTTGTTGCATTCTTCTGTTTTGATAAAAAAATTGTCTATCTATTTTCTTGTCTATTTTGATAAGAATCCGTTTGAAAATACTGAATTTGTTTGGGAAGAATAAATCCACTTTGAAAGTAGACGTTAAAAGCAATTTTATTTTCATACAAAGTATGAGATCTCATGAAACGTTTTTTGTGCCTGTGAGCACAAGATTTTCACTAATTCTACTAAAACTAAAATCGTGATAGTTGTTACCGAATTTCTACTAATTGATCGTAAAAGCGTTTTGAAAAGATCATTTTTTTTAATGTGCCTGCAGATTTTCCCTCATTTCAAAATCTGCTCGCTTTCCGACACATTTAGACGATGCCTGCAATGTATATACGTGTTTTCTTCGCTTTTATTACAAGAATGCACGTTACAAGATCAAAACAATATCGAATAAAAATATATCAAAAAGGAACCCTTGGTATTATATTTCTTTAAATACACTTATATTTCAAATGTAACCATAAAACATGGAGCTCAGAAGAAATGATTCTCATTACAAAACGCATTCCTACTGGCAACATAAATGTTTTCAAGCATGGACACCACTTTTTTCAAGTGAATGAACGAACAAACAAGGAATAAATGAATAAATGAATAAATGAAAATTAATGAAGTTGACCGCGCCGCTACAAATTGTGCAAAAACATGAATAACTTATGCTGGATCATGCATAATTCATGGTAAATCATGATTTCTCATTTGGGCGTTGGCTTCACAATTTACTTTTTAGATATCATCTTCAAAACTTTTCTTTTAAATGTAAACAACAATGACCGCAATTAAAGAAAATGTTTTCGTGAAAAATTGAAGACAACTGTTATGTAACATAAATTGAAGACAAATGTTATATAACAAAGACTTCCTTCTTTGAAATAAACTTTCTTTACCAATCAGAGAACAAAAAGACATTGCCTACCTAGGATTGTGTGGGATACAAAATTGTATACATTTGTTTTTATAAAAAAATTCGTCCATTCGCTCATTCACATATGAAATAGCGTGTTTCTAAAATAATCATAATATTGTATTCATACCTAAAAACATTGTGACGTAATGTGGTTGATTATAGTGCTCCACCGCAAGGACCAACGAATTCAGAAAAACAGCGATTATCACCATCCAATAAAACGTCTGCGATTTCACAATTTTCCGGCACTGTCTTCTCAGCCGATGATGAAATTTTTTCAAACGCTTTCTAAAAAGAAATATAATTCTGATTAATCAAATTGAAACTGATAATTCACTTTAATTCACTTGACACTTCAATTAATTTCTATTACAGAGGGAAAGAATACCTTGAGTGAGCCATCATAATCCTAGAGAGTGAGATAATACCTTGGGTGAACGGGTGAACAGATACTGAAGCACTATCGAGCCTTAAAACTCCCCGAGACTACCATGGGCGAACGGGTGAACAGGTGAACGGGTGAGAGACTATCATGGGCGAACGGGTGAACAGTATTGAAGCACTATCGAGCCTTAAAACTCCCCGAGACTGCCATGGGCGAACGGGCGAACGGGCGAATGGGCGAACAGGTGAGAGACTACCATGGGCGAACGGGTGAACAGGTGAACAGTATCGAAGCACTATAGAGACTTAAAACTCCCCGAGACTGACACGGGCGAACGGGCGAACGGGCGAACAGGTGAGAGACTACCATGGGCGAACGGGTGAACAGTATTGAAGCACTATAGAGCCTTAATACTCCCCGAGACTGCCATGGGCGAACGGGCGAACGGGCGAACGGGCGAACGGGTGAACGGGCGAACGGGCGGACAGGTAAGAGACTACCATGGGCGAACGGGTGAACAGTATTGAAGCACTATAGAGCCTTAATACTCCCCGAGACTGCCACGGGCGAACGGGTGAGAGACTACCATGGGTGAACGGGTGAACGGGCGAACGGGCGAACGGGCGAACGGGTGAGAGACTACCATGGGCGAACGGGTGAACGGGTGAACAGAAGCTTGTTCTATTAATGTCAAGAAAAAACAAAATTATCAAAACTAAAGCTCCTCCACAGCAGCTTTGCAAAAATGGGAATTTATTTTGTATTTTGAGGCCCCCGGGTTGAAAACAGAAACCAGCCCAGTCGCAGAGAAAGTAAATAAAAATATTCAGTGTTCACTTACCTTAACGGTAACGGCTGCGGAGGAACAAAACCGACAAGGCCTGTCGACAAACGGCTTACTCTGCTATCTCTTCTGAACGCTAAAAAATAACATTAAATTATATAACAAGCTGTTAACACAGTTGATTAAGTGGGCCAACCCTTGGACTCAACCGAAAAGTATCCAGATAGCTCAGCGAGATGACGGAAAACTAGTAATTGCAAAACCCCTGCGTGGCATCAAACTGATCAGGATCTTGTCATTTTTATTTTTATTTTTTTTAACCGATTCTACCGTTACTGTCACGGAATTTAGTTCAAGTAAGTTACGTGATTATCATGCTTGCATGATCAATAACCAGACCTCATACTAGACTGTACATACCCTATACTATTACATGTCATGGCCTACTACATTCATAACAAAATATATAAACACTTAAGAGTTAAAACTGACGATTGTACCCTGTTTAAAAGAAGATCCAGATGATTATCCAGACTTTAAAATAAGTATCCAGATTATTTTTTCCTAGGCAGACTAATGGAACGAAATATTTAACTACTGACGAAGGGTTTATGCCCGAAACGTTTACTCTTACTACGCTCTGGCTATATTTTTATATTAAAGAATTTTCTTATTAATGGAACGAAATTCGGCGTTCCACAGTCTGCGCAGCCTGTTTGTTCCTTGATGTTCGGTGGAAGTTGGTTCTGCTACCTAATAGACCTGGGCATAAAACTAAACTCGCCATGACGTGCAATCTTTTCTTGTCAACGTCTGATCGTGAAAGTAATAGCAACACAATTTCACAATCCTAATACATAATGAAAGCGGAGCAAGCGAGAACTGATTATGTATTTAAAAACATACTAATATATATCAAATATACAAATGTAAAAAGTATATAAATTTATATAAAATTACATAAATATAAATAAAACTATATAAAAAGTTGTGACTATGCATTTAAAAATACTGTAAAAACCTCTGATTATAAGCCCCCCCCCCAAATAAATTTGCAAACACTCTCCGGTCATTCCACACACAAGCCCCTCGAATATGAATCCCTCCACCCCAACATTAATTTTCTATTTTTGTTGCTTCTATCTACATAGATTTACATATCTTTGTATTTATCATTATTATTACAATGCGGTACCTACGTTTCTTTTGTTTTTATCAGAAGATTATCACTGATACAAGGCCTCGTCTTTACATAAGCACCCCAGTATGTGCCCCCAATGTATAAGCCCATCAAAATAAAGCTTACGAACTTACATAAGGCCTATAGTCGGGGGTTTACGGTATACTTAATAAAGTTAATTACAAGATAACATGCAGAAAACATCACATAAAACCAAATGTTTGAACATCTGTTAATATACGGAGTTTGTCACATCAAATACAGTTTCAAACAGTCGTCATTTTAAAAGAAAAAAATCCGAAGACTGAAATATTTATTCAGTTTTGGAAATAATCACTGGATGCTGAGATAAAATGCACTTATACATCTGAATCAATATCCCAAGATTGTATCATCATCTGTTCATTTTGAAGATATTACGCTTATTTTTTAAAGAAATTCACACCAGCCACGACAGGGTAATCATTAAAAATCCAAGGACACTTGCATGTTGCCTCGAGTGTGAAATTGACACAGTTTAAGAATCCAAAGCCCATGTCAGAGTCAGGTAAACATGACGGTCACACGGCCAGGAATTTTGAAAAAACAATGTGAAATTATGTGCTACAACCAAACTACGCCTAATTTCCATTATTGTTTAATGAGGCAGGCTCGCAGTGCTAGTTTATGTGCTAGTTTAATTACAACCAAACTACGCCTAATTTCCACTATTGTTTAATGAGGCAGGCTCGCAGTGCTAGTTTATGTGCTGGTTTAATTACAACCAAACTACGCCTAATTTCCACTATTGTTTAATGAGGCAGGCTCGCAGTGCTAGTTTATGTGCTAGTTTAATTACAACCAAACTACGCCTAACTTTGCGCTCGGAGGAAGGAATCACTAGAATCACTAGCATCACGCTAGAATCACTTTTCTAGACTTTGTCCTACATAAATTTCATTTCTGTATTTAAAATACTTTGAGCCTTAAAGAGGCATGGGCCTTCAATTCTGTCCTAAAAAAAACTTTGAATTTCAATTCTGTCCTAAATAAATAACTAATGCAATATAGTAATAAAGATAACTAAATTCTTGAAAGTGTTTTATTTCTGAAAATACCTCGCTTCAACAACATTTTCTTTATCAAGATTATATATTTACCTTACAGTACATGTTTCACTTTTCTTTATTCTTTTAAATTAAAAGTGTCCTTGTACTTAGGCCTGTCAACTATTGTATTCAACTACCCCACATTTAAACTTACTCCCTCCCAAAACAGCCCAACGTCTACGCTCCTCCTAACATTACTCCTCCCAACATTACTCCTCCCAACATTGCGCCTCCACAGCAGGAAAAAAGCAGCATATGCAAATATTTCTATCTTCAATGAAAATTCTCAAGCGAGCGTATCAAACCACACTTAAACATCGTTTCAGAGAACCCCCAATTCCAAACATTTCAGAACATTGCAACCAAAATTCGGCCTTAAAAGATTCATTAACTAGCCAGTCGTGTAAAATGAGTGAGTCTCAAATGAGTATAGGCCCAAAACCCCCACACAAAGCAAACGCGGCCAAAAGATACTCACATAGCCTTCCTTCAGAAAGATTTTCTATGGATTCATCATCCTCATCGTTTGATCCAAGGACATCGTCTAAATCAGCTAAACAATCAATTAGGTCATTAATTAATCAATCAATCAATCAATCAGTCAATCAATTAATATAGCCCCTGAAAGAATTAAAATCTTGATCAACTATTTGATCAACTTCGATGAGATATTTTCGTTGATTTAAAAAATGGGCAATTCTCTTTTCATTTCAGAAACTGTCAAACTTCCATTTCACTCTCAAAACATTTGTAAAGGCCTTAATCAGATATTTGTCGGCAAAAGTATTCTCCACAATAACATTTTTCAAAAAAGCTAAACAATTTAGAGAAACAAAAACATGAAATCCAACCTGCTTGATTGATCCAATCTAAATATCCTTTCACGGCATCTTCTATCATATGTTTCTCTCGAACTTTATGAAACTCTCCGGACTTTTGTTGTTTCGCTTTCTCTTTCGCAAACTCTCTGAAAATAAACACGTTTACAGTAATTTATGGCATAATATTGCATAATTAGTAAAACGGAAAAATTCATGATAATATGGTATAATTTGCATAATTATGCATACACATTTGGCCTTGCATAGGAATTTTTGTATTTGATCAAGCTATGATTTGCTTACATTTTAAAATTAACCAATCACATCACAGATTTTGATCACATGTTCATAAATAAATTGAATTGATTATTCTGTGTGTAAACAACTGTTAGCATTTGATAATCATGTGCAGGTGAAAAAATCGTTTAACTCATTGCCCACCCCTTGAATGCACCATACGGAATATTGGAAAATAATGCCACTTAAAGAAATAACAGGAGGTAAATATTATATAGGTAAGCATTCAAAAAAAAGTTTAAAAATTCTTTTTCATTTCTAGTAGTTTGTTTGCTTCTGTAGCTGCCTTGTTTTTTAAGAAACGTTGTGAGCTCTTGAGAGTTGAACGAGATAAATGGAACATGTGATCAAAGCGCTAAAAGTGAAATTTGGAGAAATGGAATTGAGGCGAGGTAGAAGTTAGGTCGCCGAAAAAAATATTTAATTTGATTGGTGGAATTAGTGTAAAAGCGTTTATAAAAGCGTAGAAATTTAGTGTTTTTGTTGTTTTATTCACTTTTTGGGGCCCTTTGTGACACTTCCTGGCACGATTTTAAAGCATTTTGGTGAGAGGCCCCTTTTAAAGCGTTTAGGAAGTTAACCCTCCATAAACATTTGAAACTAAATGAAATAAAACTGAAATGGTTTCAACAAAAATTAGGTCATCTTGTACCTGGACAAAATTAGGCCAACATGTTCGAGTTGTTTCTACCAAATTTCTGTATCTTATGTTAACTTTATTTTTTATTATAAATTTTCTGTATCTTCTGTGTATACCCCCTGCTTATGTTCACTTTATTAAATGATTCGTATGGGAGTTCTGATTAATTTCAGGGAGTAATGAGTAAAGAAAAATACTAACCCGCTGAGAACACCAAGAATAAGATTTAAAACAAAAAATGATCCCCAAACAATCAGTGTTACAAAGTACAGCCATGGCCATTGAGCCCCACTGACATCATGGATCTGAAAATTAAAAAATAAACATTGCTTCAATTATTTTCAGAAAAAATTTCTGTTTTTAAGATTTTGGAGACCAGGATTATCATATTTATAAGAAGGAAAGCATGAATCGTTGAGTTTAAAGTTTCCAATGCCTCGTAAGTCATTATTTCAAAAACTAAGCCATTTCTAATCTCTAAAATCCGTTTTAAAACTTAATTTTACGGCTCCGCAAATGCTTAAAAAATCTTTAACTCAAAGGTATACAGAAACATTGAAATGAATGGTATATGAATTCTTACGTAATATAAAACATCTGTCCATCCTTCCAGCGTAATACACTGAAACACCGTCAAGGCGGCAAGTCCAACATTGTCAAAACTCGTGATACCATAATTTGGACCAACCCAGGTACTTTTGCACACCGTCCCATTCGGACATTGTCTGCCACTTTTTGAAATGCTACATGGTCGTGGTTCTGATGAGAATAATTCATCTGCAAAAAAATTATCAATCAATAAATCAGTTTAGTAATCATCAAAGTCCAAATCTCTAAGAACCTGTTTATAACGAGGGAGGATCATCAAAGTACTAGGATAATCACAGCAATAGGCTTCTGCTAACATAACAAGATATACCATATGTTAGGAGTTGTATCAAATTTTCCAAATCTCTAAGAACTTGTTTATAAAGAGGAAGGATCGTCACAGTCCTAGGATTATCTTAGTGGTACGACGATCCGCCTTGTCTGCTGTCTTTCAGAGTATGATACCCAGAAAGACAATAAACATAGATCATCCTGTCACAGGGATAATTCTAGGACTGGGATAATCCTCCCTCTTTATAAACAAGCTCTTAGAGATTTGGAAAATGATTTTTGATACAATTCCTGATATCTATTATGTCTTGTTATAGAAGCAGAAGCCTAAAAATCTACGTTACTATAACTATAAAATTAAACTTACACTAAATACGAGGATTTATTTGTGCGTTAAATGCCGACCATCTTTGACTATTATGATCCAGCAACAAAATAAAGAGAGGCTCTGTTTCATTTAATACGTCGTACAACTGCCGTGTCAAACCATGGGTTTTAAAACACGATTAATGTTGTTGGTAAAACGTGCTCTTTACTGTGTCCTATCTAGTGAAACAGTTGCACATTCGCTGCGATGCTTTTTATGCACCTAACCTCGCAGCGAAGGCGCAACTGTTTTACAAGATAGAACACAGTAAAGAGCAGGCTGTACGAACAACATTAATTGTGTTCTAAAACCCATGGTCGAACCAAACATGATTTAGTACAACTCAAGCTCGGCAAAATTGAAGTTTTGCTAATTCACGCCGCACTTTTGCCTTACATCAAGTTTCAAATGATTGGGACTGAAGCATGGGCTTTAGAAAACGCGAGTTATTGCTTCCTACAGCCTATATTCTTCCATGTGTCTCTGTACCTGTGAATCTTGTTGTTGTTGTTGCGTCAGTGAAAGGAGGAGACGCTTACAGAGCACATGGATACAAAGCATTAGGAAACAACAATTCGGATTTCTTGAAGCCCCTGTCCGAAGTATCTGTATAAAATCATATCCTCCGCAACATCGTTTGTTTTCGTTTTCCAGTTGAGAGAGTTTCGCTTTGTTCTCGAGGGATAATCGCTTTGAAAGTAGTGTGTCAATTTCACTATTGTTTCAAAATTCGCCTTTGCTATCTGGATTTAGTCTAGTTCGACACGGCAGAGAGGGGAGCATACAATTCGAAATCAAGCGTGCACAACATTTTGTGCGGCAGTGATTTAAAACGTCGAACTTGCACCGACATATCGTTGAATGAATTTTGTTTATGCAGTTCGGCACGGCAGTACCATGACGTTGATGGCTTGCTAGGCCATAAACACTAATCCTTTTGTTTCTTCACTAATGCTTCATTTATGAATAAATAATTTTTAATCAATTTACACTTTATTGTTTATTTTCGTATGTTTTTCAACAATTGTTATTCTTAGTGAACTATGTAAATATCAAATTTTGCAAAGAGAGCATGCAAAATTGATGCTTCACTTCAGTGGACGTTCGGCGTCACCGAGTAAGTGGTTGTCAAGGATCTTACGACCAGCATGCAATGCGGCAAACAATGTTGTATCGGTGTTCAAATTAAAACAATAAATATAAACAAATACAAAATGTTGGTTATTATTTAATCCTAGAAATAAGGAATTATGAGGTGCAGAAACCTGAACAGAAAAGAGAGCTCATTTCGGTTGTTTTTGTTATTTATGGACCTCCTTTTCGAATAAATACTTTTTTGTGAATTTATGTTGATTCAAATTTCTAGGCCAATGGAATGATTATTCATTCCTAAAAGGAGCAAAGCATAGAGTGGAGTCAATAATCGTAGACATCTTGAGTTTTTCTTGTGGCTGAAAAGCCAAATTATTTCGTAATTCCTTATTTCGGGGAACAAACAATTTTCATCTGCTGCAAACATTGACTCACCCCGTACATACACGGAGCGTTAACTTTCACCCCAGGAAGGGCAATATGGCCCATTGAAAAACAACGTAAAACGTCATCTTTTCAGGAGGTAAATACGGGCAGAGCCTTTAAACTCATATAAGATATTCTAACGTAAGTTTATCATTTGGATTAAGTTGGTTTGCATGTACTATCCCCTACAAAATTAATCCGCGCGTAGAATTTGCCTCTTCAGCAGAAATAAATCCGCGCGTAAAATTTGCCTCTTTAGCAGAAATAAATCCGCGCGTAAAAGGGTTAGATGTGTAAAAGACTCACTTGTTGTTGTGTTGTAACATGTTTGATGCAGTTTTCCCATAAATAATTCTACGCCAATGATTGCATAAATTATTATTACAAACAAAACAAGCAGAGCTATGTGAAACAACGGCATCATTGCTTTGATAATAGAATTCAGCACTACTTGCAAACCTAAAAATGAACCAAAAACCAGTTAACGATAACCGGAGAAGTATACAAACACTTTTTTAACCGGTTTAATAAACTCTCAAACCATCTTATTGCTGATTTGTCAAAATTTCAATAAAAACAGTTTTACTAAAACAGTTCTACCAAAATCACTAAAAAATACACCAAGCAAGAAATCTTTTAACTTAAAAGTAAAAACAAACAAACTTTCCATGTACTAAACAATTATATGTCTCATCAACACAAAAACATTTTTGTTACTTTCAATCTTCTGGTTTACATCACTTTATAATAGAATTGTAATCTCGTTATATTTTTATTGTTAACTGTTGAATTAACTTGATTATTAAATCAAATAATTAGCTTCTTATATTAATTTGATTGCTGCGTAGCGTATTATTTAGATTGTTGCTGTTATCAAGCGGCCCAGGCTCGTTAAGCTTTGCTTTCCTTTGATCGTATAGGGTATATCATGTATTATTTTATATATACTTTATGAATAAATTTGAATTGACTTGTTTATCTTCAGTCAAAAACACGAAACTATGACCGAAAAAGGATGAGCATGACCGGAGAAATACACGAAAACTTTTACACCGGTTTGATGAACAGATTCACAAATTTTATCCCCAATGTTGCTGGATTGAATTGAAAATTATAATCAAATTCAAGATTACGTCACAAAGCATTACAATAACGTTTTCTTTTTACAAAAATACGTAAGGTTTCATGGCAAATAATAAACTTTTAGAATTAATCTTAAAAACCATTCTTTGAAGACCACAATTGTAAAAATTCATGATTTCCAGAAAGATTTTCAGATTAATGCGTGGCAGAAACAAGATTTTTAGAGATCATCTTCTTAATAATCTTGAAAACAGTTCTTTGGAAATTGTGATAGTCACAAATCGAATGTCTAAATTGAATTTTCAAAGCAAATGTAAGCTTAAAAAAAGCTTTAGATAAGAAAACTCACTTGGAACGCCAGAAACTAGCCTGAGTGGCCGCAATACCCTGAATGCCCTGAGCGCTTTAACGTCAAAGCCACTCTTTAAATACTCTTCAAAAATTAAGGATGCAAATCTACAACAGATGTAAAAATCACTTTGAGAAAAGATAAATTTTAATTTCATCAATTTAATTTAAACCAATCAACGACACATTTTGAAATACTGCTCTCCGATTGGTGCGACAACTTTTAGTCGCAGCAGACCAGTACAATTTTTTTATATGAAATAGTGAATGAGTCTTCAAAAACCGGCCCCATGACTTAAGAATAGCACCCAGCAATTTAACACAATAGCAATACTGAGACTAATGTCAGTCAACAATGAAAGCTGTCTGTTGTTCTTCAGTTTTCAGTTCACAGTGAATGAAAACTGACAAGGATTAAACATCAAAAATGAAAGAAAATGAGCCTAATACATTTTTTTTACAAGAACAATTTTTATAAGAGGGTTCAGGCTGAAATTAGGCCTAAATTTAAGAACATAGCAAGAGCATGCCCGAGGCTGAAAGACTGCAAAGACTCAAAATAATGTTATCTCCAAAAATCTTTCTTTTGCTAAATTCCAACTTCAGATTACATAAGAACATAATTAAAAAATCTTCAGACTGAAATCGCCCTAAAAATAAGAACTCTCGAGGCTCAATTCCAAAAATGAATATCCTTACAAAAAAAATAATATATCACGAAAAATGTCTCTTGCTTCATTAATATTCAACAAGATATCAATCAAACACATCATAATGAAGCGAAGTTTCCTCAGCAAACACAAATAATATTATCTCATGAAAAACTGAATTTCTTTGTAATTTAGGCCGCCTGTCATTTAACGTATTCGTAGCTACAACTTGGAATATTTTATTCCGGTTGGCAGATCCGATAAACAAGCAACAGATGCTGATAAAAAAAGCAGTTACGTGATGACATTGTTTTGAAGTTTTCCTTGAAGCTGTTACGTAGATTGGTTACTTCAATCACATTGTGGCTAGCGAATTGAATTGAGGACGTCAATAAACGATTGATAATCATACATATCCAAGACTTATTTATCCTGTGGACAGGGGTTATTGAACGACAGTATCGTTCAAATATGTTTTATTATATGGGTGCTTCGATATATGGATGCTTTCGTTCTTTTTTTAATTATTATTTGATTATGTGAATTGAATTGTTCTTGAATGGTATGACATATAGCTTTCTTGACATGTCGCCATACTTAGAGTGTGAGTCTCGTTCATGACAGGTTTATCTTACATTGTTATTTCTTGAAAACATTTATCCCATAAATGATAAAAAAGGTTTTACTTGTTTATTTATTTATTTTTAATCATTTGTTGGTGTTACTGTTTAAATGTATCCTTATGAGGCTTGAAAATCTCACTCAAGAAATAATGAAACTGAAAATTATGTACCTCAAATGAGGTTTATGGAATTCGAAAATATAGCCCATTCCTACAGACCTGTCCAGTAGGAATGGCCCTCCTTTCTCCTTCACAATTCCCAGCTCCCAGGCCTGTCGAAAGGCTAAGACGTATTACGCGAGGTCTCGCTTCCCTGCGTTTTTAAGCCGATTTGACGCCACTTCGGTCAATTGGGACTCATAATCCAACATGTACGAAACCTGAGCTGTCAATTTCTGCCTCGATTTTCGGTTTTGCTTTGAATTACTTTGAATTTCCGCTAAAAGTAAAGCCTCCTTTCCACGCACGCCCAAACGTTTGCGTACTCAAGACCAGTTTTCCGGCCATAGTACTTTTATTCGAGAATTATGTCAAACCATCAAATCTGCCAAAGAGCAAAGGGAAACAAGGGATTTGTGTAATAAGTCAGACTACAGGTAAGACGTAAGCCATCTCTCGACGAATGACAAATAATAATCACACATGTCGCTATTAGTGCATTTTGAAAACAAATAATATTTGTCATGTTTCTGAGAATGGTCTGTGTCCTCACCTGAGACATCAAAACGTATTAATGTTGAAATAAATGATACTCACCCAATAACAACTATAGAAAAATCAAGAATATTCCATCCATTACGCAAATACGCTCCAGGATGCATCACAAAGCCGTATGCTATAATCTTTAAAAGTCCTTCAATGGCGAACACAGCCAGAAAAAAGTACTCAGCTACCTCCTAATATTCAGAAAAGAATTATGTTATGAAATGTCTCGCATGAAGAAAAGTTCATTTTATTGAAAATAATGCTCAAAGATACATCCTAAAATACAGAAAATACAAGCATGAGACCCCCCAGTGGCCCTCGCCTTACCTGAGCTGCGCAGTCAGATCTTATGAGCTGCGCAACTTACGACAACAGTTGTCCATTTCATGCGTTACGACCTCATTGTCAGTTAATTATTGTTTCCAGACTTCTCCCACGACATTTCGTTTGATTGCAAAAGGATCATGGATGAGCGATAGTTAATCTCCATAGTAACAAGTTAATCTCGATTTAGGTCATTAATAGGAAATTGATCTAATAAACTGTGTTCACTAATAAACTTAAGCGTGTAACCCATTTTTAATGATTTCAAAGGATTTTAATAGATGATACAATAAATGCCACCCCTGAATCTACTAACTATGAGTAAGCAATACAATAGATTGTCTTTATATTTAGGGGGCGTACAAGTTTTTTTTACGAATCGAGTTTTATGACGTCGGTAAACATAATGGCGGAAAATTTTAATCATTTCCATTTGATCATTGAGGAGCAAAGTCAGTGTGAAGTATGTCGTATACAGTTTGTTTGCTATTTCAAGAATGCACTTAGTCATTTTTTCCGTAGACAGGGTATACCCAAATGAGCTAAAGTTTTGTGGTTATGCTAATTTTGTTTGTCACATTAAAATGTTTTCATAACGATGTGTTTTCTTGTTATTGGGTCAATCACGATACCTTGCAGATTGCAGATTACAGTAGTGCTAATGATAGAATTTCAGATCACAGCATTGCTCATGATAGAATTTCAGATTACAGAATTGCTCATGACAGAATGCCCTGCATGCATATTTCTGAGCGCTGTCAATATTTTAACAATGTCGTCATCAAACTACTGCAAATCTGCAATTTTTGAAGGAGATTTTAAAGTCTTATTTCTTCTAAACCCTTGTGTCACTACGTACTTAGACCATGAGCAGCGCGGACACGAGCACCCCCCCCCCCCCGCAGATACTCCTCCCTGTAGACTTGAAATTAAAAACATCCTCATCCGCAGAGGTGAAAACATCTTCCTCCAAAGAAGTAAAAAACTGCAACATAACCGAAGAAGTAAAAAAAAGCAAATTTGACATTTATATATCAACCGTAGAACGTCAGCACTGAGGTCGCGCAAAGCATCATGTTAGCAATGTGTCTGTAACACTTACCAAATCCTCGTTTCTGCTTGTTGTGTCACCAGACGGAAGTGGTTCGTAAGCTGCCAAGGCTGCGCAGTTGGCGAAAATACTCGCAAGAATGAAGAAATCAAAAGGTCTGGGTACAAGTTAAGAAAAATCACGTCACATTCAAAATAAAATTGTTTAAATCTCAATCTAAAAGATTTACAAGCTACGAGAAAATCAATTGATTCTGCAAGATGGTTAATGCGAGAATACAAAATTACATTAACACGAGATTATTTACTGTAATTCGTGGCAAAATTGGTTTCTCTTTCTCACATGTGGCAAAATTAAAGAATTATGGAAACTAACAGATAATTTTCTGTAATTATAGACAAACAACCCATATCACTTGGTTATCTGATTATCATTTAAATATACATTTTCACTATTTATGGCAACGTGATAAACATCTTCTGACGTGATTGGCAAATCTCAGAATGTAAATAAAATGACAGTCGAATTGCATACGGAGTCCTCTAATGCTGTGTGTAAAAACCTCAGTTTTGATATGTTTCAATCAGGGGGAGCCAATGGGGGCAGAGGGCGACCGACCAACTGCATCTTATTTGGCTTAGTCGGTCATTTTGGCAGTCATTTTGGCAGCCAGGTCTCTCTCCGAAGAATCTTACGAAAATTGGCAGGGAGAGGGAGAGTTGAAGCGGTGCGCAGCGGCCATTGTTTCGGGTGCAAAATCAGGGATTCCCCATTCCCGCAATTAGGGATCTTAATATAAGATTTCAGAGGGAAAACTCGAGTACTTCTCTGCCCTGCCCTGCACATCTGCTTAGCATATAGCTAACTTAGTAATAGTACAAAGCGTATTCAAGACGCATCGTTTTCTGAATTTATCCATATTTGTCTAATTTGTCTGCGTGTTCGAAAAGCTCCGTTTTCATAGCAGAGCAGTGTGAACGCAAGGCAAAAAAAGATAAATTTAGCTCCATTTTCATCCACAGGTTCGGTAAACTTTAAAATTTTAATTCAATTTAATTTTAATTTCTTCTTTTACTGAAATTCTTCTAAGAATTAAGCAACCACACTATTGAGATAAGATGCGTATGCAACTTACAAGAGAAAAGTAGGCAATTTTTACTAAATTGCAATTAGAGCATAAGCTCTTGTGCTTTCGTACCCCCGTGGCCGTGAAAGGGAACGTTCAAGCCCAGTACAATTTTCAATAACCCTTTCACCCCGGGAAGGGCCATATGGCCCATTGATAAACAACGTAAAACTTTATTTTTTCAGGAGGTAAATGCGGGTAGAACTTTATAATAATTTCAGATCGTAAATCTATCTTTTGAATTAAGTTGGTTTGCATGTGGTACCCCCTGCAAAATAAATCTTACATAGGATTAGCCTGTTAATTGAAAATAAGTCCGGGCGTGAAAGGGTTAAGCCCAGCACTAAACATCCAAGCAACAATTTTAAATTGAAAATGTGGAAAGACTAAGCTTAACGTGACTGAGTGTCCATATCTTAACGCCCATTCAACAACGAATGAAAGTTAGGAATTTCTTTCAGCATTTGCACACGAGAGCTAACTATCAGTAGAAAATCTCCTATTCACATGCTCTCTTCTTGAACTCAGCGCAAGACATATTTTCATAACAAAAATAACAACGGCAGCGAGCAATGCGCAACGGCGATTCCATGGTATCTGGTGTGCAACTGTGTAGAGCATAAACGAAACATTAAATTGATTTGATGGTTCAACAAAGATTTCTGAAAAAGTAAAACGTTTGTTAAATATATTTAGCGTTCATCTACATATCAATTATGTCAGCGAGAACACGTTGCATCTTTTAACTTAGGACAGACACAAGAAAGGTGAAAAGATAAAGGGCCACAAAGGTACAGAGGTGCTTTTAATCTGGCTTCTCAGCAGCTGGTAGACTAAGTACACAGTCTCTGTATTGCTCCCTTAACCGATGTATCGCCAGCTGACTATCAACAACAACAACAGCGAAAATAAAGGCTGTGTAACCAGTCGAATCAGCTAGTACAAAATCACCCTTCCAAAACCTCGTTTTGAAGAGGAACTAAGCTCGCCCCTGTCTTATTATTGGTCTCTGGGCTTAAGGGCAAGTTTTGTTTTGGAAAATCTTAACCTGGTTTCGCGAGATGAACTGTTGTCTATTTATTAGCTGAAAGATAAAAAAGTTGCAAAGAAATTTTGCCGAATTTTGCAGTTTCGAACTAGAACGGAAGGAAATAGAAGCGAAAAAACACGAAAGTACGCAAATCATCGCAGCAACCAACTGGAGTTCGCAGTTGCCGGAAAGCGTTTATATTATGCTAAACGCTTAAGCCTACCGCAAACGGAAGATTTCTGTCTTTCAAAGACGAAGATTTTTGTCTTTGGTCTTTCAAAGAAAAAAATATGTCGTGAGCGTTGGCCAAAAACGAAGATTTGCGACTTTCAAAGACCGTCTTTGAAATCAAACATGTTTGATAATTTGAAAGACAAAAATGTTTGAAAGACAAAAATCTGCTGTGTGCAAAAAATTGATAATCCAAAATCTTTCAAAAATTGAGCATCACACAGAGCTACCAGTAAACCGACTCTGGTGAAAAAACGTAACATTCCTCGTTTCCTGCCACTTTTCCTCTCGCCGGTCTTTGAAAGACAAAAATCTGCCGTATGCGAATGTCAAAGATTTTTTACGAAGAAAAAAATCTTCGTCTTAAAAATTATCCAAAGATGCTACGATAGAAAACATCCACCATCTTATGTTGTTTATACTGATATAAGGCACGAAGTAAACAATTATTCCAATAATGTGTTGTTTACATTTTTGCATAAACGTTTTCTAGGTTATCATACACAATGGCTTTTTATACGAAAAGAATTTGTAACGTAAGAGAAAAGTGGGCTCAATCCTTCTTTTGTTTAATGATTTTAATCCTAGTATAATCCATCATTCGTAATCTTAATTTTTAGAAAACATTTTTAGAAAATCTAGAAGAATGGATGTTGAGCTATTTCACCATAAACTCTTTTTTATAAGAACAAGATGATTTTTGCTGAGGCTCGATGTTCTGAAATTTCTAATTATTTGAGGCTCAAAATGTGTTCTTATTTTTTTGACATCGAGCCTTGATGTTTTCATAAAATGTCTTTGGTCAAAGCAGTAACATTTCGTTTTCTCACGCAGCTTTTCATTTCAGAAAGCTATATTGACATGTTCAAAATAAACGAAATGCTACTGTTTTGTCCGAACTGGAAAAATCAAAATTCAAAACGATGTTGCACGTTTTGAGCAGTAGTGTTCAGATGGGAAGCTTGTTGTTGTTTGTAAATTTGCAAAATATTTCAATTATAAATGTAGCACTCTTTTCAAATGTTCAAACAACAAAACGGTCCGTGTATCAACTCAGATAAGACATTTCTCTTTAAAATGTTCTTTTGATTGCCTTGCTTACGAAAAGACAATAATAACAGAATTGATTAAATGAGCAAAATGACAAGCCCGCAGTTTATTTTTGGGTATTGATTACGGTATGAAAAAATCTAGCAGCCTGTTGACAGAATTTAATAAAATTCCGATAAACTGAAACACAATACCCGTCATTTTAACAATAGAGAACATAGACACAAAAATGCGATAAAAACAAGTCTGAATAAACACACAGGTTTTGTCAATTTAATTACAACACAGCGCGGGAAATTATGA
Source organism: Phacellophora camtschatica (assembly GCA_036873815.1). Taxonomy (NCBI): domain Eukaryota; kingdom Metazoa; phylum Cnidaria; class Scyphozoa; order Semaeostomeae; family Ulmaridae; genus Phacellophora; species Phacellophora camtschatica. The sequence continues at coordinate 5,563 of JAYJMH010004031.1, read as the reverse complement.
AATGAGAGGGGAAACCAATTTTTCTCAAATTCAGCCATACGGCACTCTTTCGGGAAATTTAAATTTAAAAAATGAAAAAATAAATTGATACCGGATTTCTGCATTCAAAAAGAGCTTTAATTTATGAAAGGATACTTCCAATCAACAATTGTGATTGCTGCTGAGCGAACAGGGTTATCCAATGTCAAGCAAAACAAAGCTCGCTTAGGCCGTATGTTCTGCCCACCTCCAGCCTGTTTTTTCTTAGTTTTATTCTGGTAACTGCTAGTCATTTTGCCTGGAACTATGGACGCGAATTTCTTTTCGCCATCAGACGTCTTCGTGACTACTTCGTCATTAGCTGTATTCCCATACTGAGGTAACGAATTTTCGAACGCTACACTGTCGTATTCCTCTTCTGAAGGTCTGGATGGGTTCCATTCACCTTCTTCCTTTCTCTCGGATTCCGATTGCCTGTTTTGAGCATCGAACATATTCTAGCAGGTACAAATCTCACTTGAACAATTTGTCAAAATCTGCGGGTATGAACAAATGATTTGGAGGCAGCTGTCTCCACCATGGGAAGCACTATTCCAAACAGCTGTAAGACAAGTTTCGGCACTGTCCATTTGCTTCGTCGTTTCTCGAGAGCTTCACATCATAAAGATCACAAGGGTTTCTTTGCACAACAAAGGCTTCACGCGTGAGTGACTACCCGGCTCAGGGCTGATATGATTGTTGAATCTCATTAAAATTATTAAAGTATTTTCCGAAAACAAAAGAATCGTGTTTTGTGTCATGTGTTATCATCAATTCAATTTTCCATAAATAACTGTGCTCGTTTTATTTGGCAATCAGCAAAAAATCCCAATCGCGCTTCAATTTGATGAGATCAAGAAAGGACCATTTTTCCTTTAACTGTAATCTGTGTCAACAAAAGATTTCTAAGTGATGAACATGGCTTGAATCGTTTTATTGAACTCTTTTTGTGTGCAAAAAATGGCTAAGTAAATGTTTAAAATAATATTTACTATTACTAAAATCCTCAAAATGGCCGGCGTGGCAACTGCTAATTATAACTGACTTTGCACAAAATATTTTTTTTAATCAGAACCTGATGCAGCCCGCAACTCAACCCAATAAGGAAAATAAACCCTAGCAAAGAACATTTGAAAGATCGAAACGAGCTTGTCCGCGAAGGGGAAGGTACACATCCCACGGTCCAACATGGGGAGTGTGTCGCTGAGATTTTATAAACCCATCCATCTTTAATGTTCAAGTGTTCGTGTATATCCAACATTAATATTGAGTCAGTTGCATTCCAAACCAAAGGACAATTCTTAATACCTAACCAAACATTAAAGCATTTTTGATAAAAATCGTATCCACGTTTTACTGCCAACATACCCATCTTTATCGGCGGCACATACTACCCGTACCCTTCCCCAGGGCGGAAGTCATATAGTTGAACCCCACTATCTCTCAAAGGGAAGGAAAATTTGTTTGAGATAGCGAGCATTCGAGATGAATAACCGAAGCTAAATCAACCCTAGCAACTCTCAAGAGTTTAAGCAAATTAACCTCGGAATTAACCGGGTTAACAAAACAGTTCGAGTTAACCGTGAGTTCAAGATAAGCTAGTTCAAGACTGCGTGGTTAAACTGTAAAAGGTTCTGAAGCAAATGATCGATCACTGCATGCATGTAATGCTTTAGGAAAATATTCAAAATTCAAATACTGAATATTTTATATATTGAATATTATATTTATATAGCCTTGATTTTGAAACATATATGTCTACATAACAGACAGGGGGGGCTCTCTTCTCGTTAGTTTACCTACTTTGAGAGCTTCTCCTCTAGAATTCTACTATTTCTAAATTCATTTTATTTGATTTTATTAGCTTTGTTGTGTTAATATTATAACATATAATTTACTTCTGTTGTTGTATTTTAATGTAGTAGAATTTAAAATATGCATATATAATGAAACTGGACATTCCTGCATCCCGCCCTATAATAAAACTCCTACAGAACATCTACCACCTTATCGGCCCTTTTTAAGCCGGCCCTTATTCCGCCAGAGAAGAATTTTGGTTTTCCGCCAATAGGGTCGCATTTTCCGTCGTATGAAAGTGATCAGATAAGAAAAGTGAAAAATCATAATTATGTTATTTTTCGTATTTTTAAGCTAAGATTTCTCAAACAACAACTTACGATGCCAACTTATGTGTTAAATGGCTTTTTAGGTTAGTTTTTACTCTCTATGTTCCAAAGCTTAGCATCATTTCTGCAATCAATAAACAAAAATTTAACCCTTTCACGCCCTGATTTATTTCTGCTAAACAGGCAAATTCTATGCAAGTTTTATTTTACGGGGGGTAGTACATTGAAACCAGCTTAATTTTTAAGATAAACTTTCGTTCAAATATCTGAAATCAATATAAAGTTCTGCCCGCATTTACCTCCTGAAAATATGATGTTTTACGTTGTTTGTCAATGGGCCATATAGCCCTTCCCGGGGTGAAAATTTTAGCATCGTGTTTCTTATAAAAAATTGAGTGGATGATGTAAGAGGCTCGGAATGTTAACGAAAAGTTATGAAATAACGCCGCTCTTCGGTCTAAAATTACAACATTTTGGTCTTTCTTACAAAAATTACAAAAATTAACCGATAAAGCAATACTATCATGCTATTACGTACAATTTTAGGTTGGTAATAAAATATAAAGTTATAAAACGTAGAGTTACATGAATATTGAAACAGAATAAAATCTTAATAATAATAATAATAATAATAATAATTAAATTGTTTTAGGTTGGTATTTAAGGTGTGTATAGTTAGCTAATGCTTAAAAGTCGCTAAACATTCAGTTTTGAGAGCATATGTTGAGAGAGAGAGAGAGAAGGGGGGGGGGGGGTAAATACTAAATACTAAATAATCATCGTCAGTATCAAAATCAGTTGGATCCGGCCTAAAGATTTTAAATCCTGATATGTTTTTTGTTCTCTTATAAAGTCAAAATGTTCCACAACTTAGCCGTACTTGTGTATATGGACGTAGGAGGCAATTCTTCCTTGAGGGGTATGACTCTCGAGAGGGAACTTTTGACTATAGAAGAGAAGGACTAAAAGGGCACATGTGCCTTAAAAATAGCAACCTACAAAGGGAACTTTGTGCCAAGAAAAGGTCTTCACAAAATCCCGGTGTGTACTTAGAAAGAAGGGAAATTTGTGGTTGATTTTTTTGAAAATTGAATTTTTGGCAAAGTACCCTGTGCGATATCTTTGACGAGCAACTAAAAATTGTGTGCTGCACAGATTTAAATGATTACAGTTGATATTCACGTCAAAAGGATTAAACTAGTTAAGAATGATTATCAGTGATTTTTTCTATGCTTGAAAGTTTCGACCTCACTGAAACTCAAAAACACTGAAAAACATTCATATCATTGAGGTCAAACATTGACTTCGTATTTTGAAAGGAAATGAAAAGTGTTTATTCAAACCATAGTCATTTGAATGACGTTTAAACTGCGAAAACTGACGCGTGAAAACTGAAAACGCATGAAAACTGAAAGAGTCTTTGATTCGAAAGAGTAATTTGACATGGTCGCAGGAATCTCTGTTTGTCCATATGCTCTAAAGCTTTAGAGATTAGATCATCGTTTTTCAGTGTTTTCCAGATTCTGTGAGATCGAAACTTTTTCGAAAATCGTTCATAACGGAAGAACAAGCGTAAAAAAATCGCCAAAAATTGATTTTAACTAGTTTAGTCCTTTTGACTTTTGACGCTAACATCAACTTTAACCATTGTATTTCGTGCTGTAAACGATCTTTAGGAGTTCGTCGAAGATGTTTCGCTTTTTTGGCGCACCCGATTGTAAAAATGGTTCATTTTGCCCCGACCTGGTTGCCTTTTGTGAGAGAACGGAAAAGATTCGAAAAACATTTTCAATTAATGAAGTTTTATCCAAAGACGTAATGTCTAAACAACGTTAAAATGTTATATTTCATCTACAACCTGTTAGAGATATTCTTCGAAAACCTCAAGAAGGTTAATTTTACCCCCATGTTACCCCCACTGGATGATTTGTATTGTTCTAAATTATACAAACAATGAAGAGCTGCAAGCTAAAAGATATTTGCACGCATCTGTACACGCAAAAATGTCCATCGTTCCACGCACAAGATCTCGGCTGAGAACTGTGGTACCCTGCACTGCAGATTAGACCCAGAATTTGTGTAGCTGTTCGAGTGCCCCCGGACTTCAAGAAACAACAAAGGCCATATTGTTCTCTGTGCAAATATGACATATTGTTCTCTGTGCAGCCTTGAAAGAGAAACATAGCCAAAGAACAAATAGCCTGCGTGCAAACTATAATTTAAAAAAAAATAATTTCTTCACACAAAAGCATAAATAGTTCTGTCCCGGTCTTCAGTCTTTAATACTTGAAATCCAAGACTTTGAAATAAAGAAATTGGTCTATACGATGTTTCAATGTCTTCAATGAATGCAAACGGGATAAAACCCATAGAAATGATCTTTTCTGAAATTCTGCCAACAACAGCCCTGGCTAACCCTTTTCTTGTATGTTCTGGTAACGTGAAAAGATTAGTTATCATACCATTTGGACCTATAAAGGCCCAAGAAACAGGTGTGTCGGATCCAGTTGGAAAAGCGCCAATCGCTAGTCCATGCTTTGCACTTGAAACAAAATAGCCTTCTCTTGCTTTTGAAGAAAATTTCCAGTGACCAAAAGCAAATAATGACTCTTCAATGGTCATTTCTCTGATGTCATACCCCTCGTGTACTGTGGACGGTGAAGGAGCTCTGCCTTTTTCTAAATATGTCAACATGCAATAACTTATCACCTCAAACGATTTGTTGTTCTCATACAAATGCTTGATCCCGTTCCAAGCGTCTTCTCGATTAACGACCAAAATTCTCAGCATGCCACTTTCATTTGGTCCGGAAAACGGCACATTTGCAAAATCTTCCTTTACATAATGCTCTTTAAAAAGTTGGGCAATGTCCGTTCCAACAGACTTAAAATATATGACGTATGTCCTTAGTTCATCATGTGACACATCGTCACAAAATGAAGTCTGACTTTCATCTGACTTGTGCGAAAATGAGTATGTCTCTAGCTCAAAATAACTCAAAATGGGTGTACATTTTTCTATTATTTTTTCTGAGCTTTCTGTTTCTTTTAATATGCTGCAAGTTCCCTTGAAATCGACTCGCGTTATCTTTCCATGCCAAAGTGGGTCTTTACAACTATAGGAGTGAATTAGGCCATGTAATGTGAGCAGATCCGTTCTATTTTCTTCTGTTATAAATCTCAAAACTTCAGTTGCTAAAGATTTTAGTTCATCTTCTTCGTGTATTTCAGCTCGTGAAACCATTTTGCTGTATTGTATTGCTATATGTGAAAATGTCTCTCCGGGAATTCAGGTGGCAGAAAGCGATGGTCAAGAACAAGTGCATTGAAACAATATTATATTGGTTCATTATTTAAAAATAGACATTCGCGTAGACATTCGTTTAGACATTCAGACATTCGTTTAGACATTCAGACATT
>JAYJMH010004020.1:0-27470 GCA_036873815.1 Phacellophora camtschatica | reverse complement strand
TTAACAGGGAATTAGCGCTCTGAATAGAGCTTTGCACGTGCGATCAAAAGCACGCCTTGAAATATTTAGGCGTGCGCGTGCGATCGCACGCCTCAAGCGTACAGGCCTGGAAACTTTTTCCGAGTAAAAAAAGAAAAACCGTTCTTCTATTTACTAATGTTCTTCAGTCAACCTTTTGAGGTTAATTTAGGTATATTTTTAAAGTACGTATACATTTAAATTGAAGCAGAATAAATAAAATGTTCATGTGAATAAATTTCAAATTTTCGACAAGAATTAACAATGTGAATTTTCTTTGTTTTGTAGCTTCCAGGTGAAGCGGTGATGTACTGGGTTCAACATTTGTTAATATTTTTCGTCATACCACCGTATCTAATGTCAAAAGGCGGTAAGCAACTACCTGGAATTATAAAATGAGTTCTTGTCTCCCTGTGTTTTTGATAGTTTAGACTAGACTCTTTACATAAGTTCCCTTTGTACTTTCGCTCTTTGTAGTTGTTGTTTTCGCTTCGTTCAGCGTATAGCGGAGGAATTTCAGGCGGAGGAGCGAACTAACGACTTGTAGTCTTGTAGTGAGTCTACGTTTTGACGTCGACGTTCCAATCTGTTAAAAAACGCAGGGAAGCAAGGGCTCACGTGTAACAAGTCTATTAACAGCCATATTTTACGGCATATAAGGTCAATCCCAAATTTTTGGCTTAAAATCTGTGACTACTTTTTGGTGTACTTTGCGTATAAATCCAACCCTAGAAATGATAAGCACAAAAAAATTTAACCAACAAACTTTAAGAACACTGACGTTTCCAAGTTGTCAAAAAAACAGTTTGACATTGAGGTATTTTTTTCAGAAGGCACATCATTTAAGTTGGTGATTTGATTTAGGGAAATTTTGTCATCTTTGATTTAGATGGAATTTGTTTTCAAGAAAAGTATAACGGGTGACCCCAAAGAAAAATATCCCGTTCCCAGGACTGTGGTGGCTTGAAACTCGTGAAGCCACAATATTTTCGAAGAATACTTACGACGTGTTAAAAATCATCTTGTATATGGTCAAAAAGTAATTATATTTAATTGTACAAAATCTACCTATTAAACTATTAAAAACATTCTTCCCCAAAGTTTAACTTAAAACATGATAAATAATCCCAGCATTTGTTTATTGTTATTCTATACAATCACAGGTTGCTTTACGCCAGAGCCATTGAATGACTATAGCTGGGCACTTCTAGCTTTAATTTCATTCGCTACATACATGTATGTAATTCTACAAGGAATTGGAATGGTAAGCATTGCTGTTTATTTTTAAATTTTAAAATTTTAGTTTATTTTAATTTGCTGTGCGTGAAAACGGAGTAAACACTACTAGGACTTAGAACTGGTGTAAACGGAAAGAAATATTCATTTTCTCCATCGAAAATGTTCCAGATGTACCCCTTCTGTGTAGAGCTTCAATGGAAATTTTCTGGAGCTGGGTTGAAGAGAAATATTTTCTCGTGGGTACACCCCTGTCTTTTTAGCACCTAAGTACCTTTCCAGGATTTTTTTGCTCTGTCAATATGTCAATTAACATATACTTCAGTCACTTCAAGCTTGACGTAATCGTCCCTTCCTTCCACCATGTCGTCATTTTCCCTATTTTGCGTTCGACACGCTCCAGTCGATTTTTACAAGATATTTAGTTGACATGCTTATTCTCAGGTGCTCAAAATTTTCGTAAATGTACTTCCTTTGCTTAATTTTTGTTTGTAATATTTATAAATTATTTCACACAAAATGTTCACTCTTTTTTATGGGGAACACCTTTATAATGAACTCCAGCCTGATGGTATTTGGGTAAATTATTTTGGTATCTCCGAAAGTATTTACAGTAAGTAGAAATTTAGTGTCCAGGTGTTTAGAAAATGCCTTGAAGTTAAAAATACGGGAAGGATACAAAATTTGCAAAAATATATTAAAACAATGAGGAACTTTCAGCCTTAACTTGAAGCTAAGGTTCCTTATATAAAAAACGTGTAGAGGCTTTCCCTTGGTCGCATAAGAGGTATATTGTCTCGAATACATCCTTTTAATAAATATTGAATTGAATAGAAATTGAACACAGTTGATGTAATTCAATAAAATGTTTGTTTTTGAATTTTACTTGCAGTTAACTATGGTAAATTTGAATAGCATGTTATGTCCTGCTGTCAGCGATCCATTCTACGGTCCGTATTATCGCTGGTTTGCAATGGTTCACCAGACTGTTCTTGTGCTTTTCTTTGGCAAAGTCTATACATTTGTGGTACACAGATGCTTGAAGAAAACTAATGCCAAAGAACTTTTAAAGAAATTCGAGTAAACATCTTGGTGAAAGGTATAAGAATAATACGATGTTTTTGCTGGATTTGTATATAAAAAAAATATAAATAGTATTTCTAATCACATTGCATGAGCACGCCTGATTGGATCTTCGATGCCACTTTTAATGCCGCACCTAATGCCACAGCATTGTTTTTCTTGTGTTTTTCTGAGTTAGGAAAAAGCTTGTGTTTTTCTTTAAGTTTGTTTGTTTACTTGGCTATTTAATCGTACGCGTAGCTTAGAGTTTCTTTTGGGAAATCATGATTCCGCAACTGCAAGCTTTCTGTGTTGAAATATTTTACTGCTCTTTATTGCTTGAAAAAGTTCGAGCTCAGTGACATGAGGGTATTGTTGAATTAGTGTTTGGACATCCTGTGTCCTGTGCCGATCCTTTGCTTATTCGACAGCCAAGCCTGTGGTCGAGGCCTCATGGAAAATTTAAGCTTTAAAGGCAAATTTCTCTTCTTTGAGTGTATCTAAATTTTCACGGAAAATATTAATGTTTAACTTAACCATTCCAAACCATTATCGCGTGGATTTCAAATGAATATCTGCCAAACATTCGTCGCTAGACTCCATCAGATCTGTAACAATTTTTTGGAGACAACCGGTGCAAATTATTTAATTCGTTTTAAATCATTTCTCAATTCGAAATATGCTTTTAGAAACACTCATATAGTTGTTTCGAAGATGTTACAAAATTGTTTAAGATCTCCTTATTTCCTTATTGCTTTTGATAATTCTTGTTTTATCTTGTTTTCTTTTCAAATATTTTATTTCACTTTTCATTACTAACTGTTTTTAATGAGTCTTTGAAAGTTTTCAATTGTTTATCTTAACTTTGAATTTCAAAATAAACAGCATTTGGCCTTTTCGAAATAGCAAAAATTGGCATTTACTTTTAGCTGCTATGAGGTTATGGATTAAAATAACTAAATGATCCGTTTTTGTTTGAAAGTCCGAACTTTCAGGGGCTAAGGGAAATGAGTGAAAAAGAATTTGGTATATGTTTTGGCAGTCAACGCCGTCGAGGGAAATTACAGGCCGTGAAAAATTTAAGTTTCGAGGGTCGCCTTATGCTGATTTAAAGTAATTTTATTCGCTCGGGCCCTTGAAATCAGTATCTGTTGACTGAGTGCCCAAGGGCAGTTGGTTCCTTTACCCTCCCCTTCCCAATGGGCCTGTTGGCAGCAATCTTGTTGGCCCCCAGGAAATCAGGAAAATATTTTACATTTTGAAGTTTTACTCGAAGGATTTTTTAACGTAGTCTTGCACCAAGACCCTCACGTTTAAAAATAACAAAAAATATACCATAAAAGGTAAACTTGTTCTTCAAGCAAAATTACTTTTGAGGAGCTTAGGAAAATGAAAACTAATTTTTTTAAAGTATTAAAGTGATGACATCATTTTCTGAAAGAACACTGGAAAACAATTTTATATGAGGAAAATCAGTAAACATTTGAACATCGGCTGAGACATGAACAGCTGGATACATGTTCTTTCTCTATTAACTTACTATATTTTTTATGAACCAAGATCAAAACACAGTTATTCAATGTCGACAGAAATTCATGTATTCAGCTGGCCATATCTTATAGCCAATGTTCAACAGATTTAACTGATTTTCCACATGTAAAGCTTTTTCATAGTGTTCTTTCAGACTATATAATGTGCAAAGGTAGAAAATTATGATATCACACTTTGTCATTCTATTTGTTAAATTTTATTAGGTTTTTATTTAAATATTTGAGTTGTTTTAGTTTAGGGCCCCTGGAGGGTCTTTTTAAAAAGATTATAATGTTGAAATAAAACCTGTAACTTTGTTATCATATAAATATAATTAATGTAACTTCACATAATTACGAGTGTAGCTTTGTTATCACATAAATATGAAAATTCATCGAAAATATGAATGATTAGAAACTCACAATATCGTCTATTTGTTGTGAAAATGAGGAGGATATCTATTGCAATTATATATTAACGCCATGATGAACTCTTTTCTGTTTACTATTGACTATGTTTTGGCTATGTTGTTCGCAATGCTTTGAATTAACGCCCTTTGTAAATGTCACCTCTAATTAACGGCCCCACTTTAGATTGCTTTTTTATTTTCTTTCTATTTAATCCTCCGTCCTGTCTTCCCCCAGCCCCATCAGAAGGTCAGAAATAATAAGAAGCACCCTTCTGGCCATCAGAATTGATCGCACCGTTTTGCATGGAGATTGACATTTTATTTTAAAAATTTTACTACTAGATTATGGATTGTTAAAAAAAACATCCTGGTAAAATTCAAAAATGTAATAAACGCCCCCTGTATTAAACGTCCCTTCGAATAAACACCCTTGTAAAGTATGAAAATTGAATAAACGCCTAAGCATTATCAGGAAAAGCAAGTTGAATCCATCTCTCATATCTCAAGAATTTTGTTGTTGTGAACACGAAATTTCCTGGTTCCCTGTGGTAAGCTATTGAAGTGATATGGCGGCAAATTGGGTGGAAGATCTTTTCCAAGTGAAATATTCAGTCGAAGAAGCTTTGAGAAAAGATGAAAAAGAAAGCTCAATTGGGCGTGGATTGACTTCCAAAAGTAACAACGATGTCTATGAAAATATTTACAGAAGGGTTATTGAGAAGGAACAAGCTGAAGCTGCTTTATCGTCAGATTCAGATGGAGATGGTAATAGTAATAAAACTAAAAGGCTAGACTAGGCCAAATGGAAAAGATCGACAAACACCTTTCTTTAAAATAATTAAATTAACTGATGCATAAAAAAATTAATACAAATTAATTTCATCAAACCGAACAAAGTGATTACTCGTAATACTAATACTAGACTCACACAAATATTCGTCTGAACTGGATGCAAATTCACATTTCAGACGTAAATTCATATTTGTCCTAAAAATTATGTTCAGTTTTTTGTTAGGTTATATGCTGTAGATTGAGATATAAAAAAAGTTGATGAATATTGTAACAGACAATCGAACATTGCAATTGCCTACACAGAAAACATGGGTAAAAGCAACTTTTCTTATAATCTCAATACAGCATATTCTATAACCTAACAAAAAACTAAACATTATTTTCAGGACAAATATGAATTTACATCTGGAATGTGAAATGTTATGTGTTTTATCAGTACACAGTATATTATCAGTATCACAGGGACAAAAATAAAAACATGGAATGTATGACACATGGAATAAAAAATCAAAGTTGGAATAAAATATAAATTTTACTTTTCCTAAAGCCCTTCGACTCATATTATGCAATATGATATTTTCAATTTGTTCAAAAATATTTTGAAAACAATTTTTTAAATATATAGTATATTTGAATGGATTAATGTTGTTTCAGACCCTTCTTCACCATTGGCCACTTCCACAGTGCCATTAGAACGGAATCAGAGAAAAAATACAGAGTGTTTGTGGACAAAAGAGGAGCTTGAAGTTTTTCGTGATAGCTACTACAACTTGAAGAAAAAGTCTGTTCATTTGATGCTTCTTTTATCATCTTCCAAATCACAAAATAAAGAACTGAAAAAGAAATGTAAAGAAAAGGATATTTTGTTGGCTGAACAAAAGAAAACCCTTGTAGAACAGAAAAGACAAAATGTTAAGATAAATGCAACAATTTGTGAACTCAATAAAGATGTAAATGTTTTGGACATAAAGGGACAACAGTTATTGGTAAGCGAGGCTCAGCTAAAAAATGAGACATTGTTTTTGAGGAAGGAACTTGAGAAAAGTAGAAAAGCTAATGATGAAGCTAGAAAACTTGCAAAAAATCTTGATATGTGCTTGAAGCAACACCAAAAAGAAAAGAAACTAATCCTTGCACAGCAACAGAATATGCTGAAAGCAAGGCATTTGCATGAAATGGAACAGGTTGACAAAGAAAATAAAAGACTTTTTACAGAGCTGGAAAGTGAAAGGAATAAACACCAGCAAGCAAGGACTGCTCTTGATCATTTGAGGAAACATTTTGTGAAGATACAGACTTCTCATTCCGTGACTGGTTTCTTAGATGTTGCTGAAATTGATGGCAATATTATTATTAACTAGTTTATCAAAAATTTTAATAAAAACGGGTTTATTATTTAATAAAAAAACTCTGGTTGAAAATCTGAACTATTTTCAACTATGCTGTTCTTATTCTATTTTGATAAATAGTGTTTCCTTTCACCGTAATGAAAAATAAACGGTGACTGAGATTTACGAATGAAGCATGTGCTGTATAAATGCATGGAAATGTTAAGCCTGTACACAGACGGGAAAACAAACGAGTTTCGTTTCTTTATCTGTACGCAGCGCAGGTTTAAAATCTTGATTTGTTGTTTTAGGCTCGTTTCCATTTAGCTGTAACTGCCTGCGGCATTGCCTGTATCAAATGTCTGCGCCTGTCTGTGACTGACTCTTTTAATATTGGTTCTGAGATGCCGCGAAAGTTGAATAAAATTCAACTTTTGAGCAGCGTCAGAACACACGCCGCAAGCAGCCGCACGGCGCAGTCATCATAAGGTATATGCTTACATAAACAAATTATCAGCCTGCAACCTTGTCGTTACAGCTAAATGAAAACGAAGGCAGTTACAGCTAAATGAAAACCAGCCTTTTCTCCTGGCTGAATTAAATAAAATTCACACCTTGCCGCATTGTTCGAGTCAGATTCAGACAGTTACAAGTGGCTTCACAATCATTCCCTTCCACTTTTCAGGTCACTTTTTTTATCGTTCCATTTTTTGGAACGAAACGGAACGTAAGTTTTTCAAAAATTGTTGTTGGAGATTAATTTACATGCCTTGGATCATACCTGTTCAAGGGAGCTTTTTCGTATCACAAGAAACAAAACAAATTAGTCTCTTCAACTTCCATGTTTCTTGCGATATCTGTCTCCCAAGCAGGGTCGCCCCCATATGGGGGGTACGGGGGGCGTTGTACCCCCCAATACTTTATCTGTGGGCACAAACGAGATTTTTGTCAACAAATTAAGATATATCCCAAACAAAGAAGGCAACTTTCTGTCGAAAATTATTTGCATAAATGTCGTCATTGGACCACTGATTTTTCAAACATATTAGCAAAAAATCCATAATGACAGCCCATATAGCATTCTACTTTCGCAAAACAACTCTCCGTCAATAGTTTATTTATGTAATGTAGAAGCCAAACATTCAACCTTTTTCGTCATTAGAATCTAAAAACAGGATCGATGGCCATTCTAGCAATCTTAAATTTTAAGATTTTGATATGATATGAAACATATCAATCATTCATTGATATGAAACATATATTGGAGTCGTTCCAAGCCAATCTGAAGGGCGTAGTCACGAAATATTTCCCGGGGAGTACCCCCCGGGCCCCCAAACATACGTGATAATCTCCAACAACTTTTTTTTTTAGTTTATAGAGCGAAATGTACATTTCAATTTTACTCCGGAAAAATCAAAGCCACTTTCTGAATTTTACTCGAACACCGCAAGGTGTAAATTTTATTTGAATCAGCCAGGAGAAAAAAATCGAGATTTGAAATTTATAACTCTGTGCGCAGGCTAGGATATGTAAGTTCAAGTTTTAAAAAGCGAAGACATGAAACTTGCTGTGTTATACTCAAAAAAATTTTTTCTGAATTTACGAAAATGACAAACACGCAGGCTCAGACTATTAATTTTTTAATTTTCACCATGCAAAAAGGTTCGTTGCGCGTCGGGTTGTCTTCCGCGGCGAAAAATATCTCTGAATCTGAACTGAAGCCTGGAAACCAGTCTGTATTTTTTGTGCAATTAAGGCGCTGGGAAGGAGCGCTTGTGAGACCGCCATTTGTTTTGTTAAAAACAATGCAGCCTTGACTACAAAATGGCGGCAAAAGAGCAATCGAAAACGAAAAGATCAAAGCTCAAAAAGTTGACAACCTGAATCACGCAAAGGTGAACTATCTATTGATATTATACATTTTGATCAATTTAATTACTTCATGCATCTTTTTGAAATTTTACTGTGTTTAATTTCAACAAAGAGAGAAGAGAAGAGGCATGCTAAAAAATCACAAACAAAAACAAAATCACCCTGCTGGCTGACATGAAACACCCTTTTTACCATCAGTTCGTTCTCCAGACGTTTTGGAAACAATTAATCTTATAACGAGAGCATCATCGACGTATGGCTTGATGATGAAAGTTAGACTTAGTCTTCTCAGAATAGAGCATCTATAATTATGATAAATAAATATAGATTTATCGACAATACAAACAAAAACAAAGGTGTTTCATTTCAGGGCGACCTTCCATTCAGGCAGGGTGACAATACTCTTGTTTTATACTTTTTTATTCCCACTTACCCAGAACTTATCTTGCAATGTAAATTGTTGCTCTTTCTTTGTGCATTTTTCATAAGAAAGGGGGGGGGGGGGGTAAAGACAGAAGACGTTTTTGAAAAGTAGGGCACTTGCACACACCCCAATATTTTCAATAGAACAATAGGCCTAAACAAATGAAGAGTGCTCCTGACACACCCGAGATCGCTTTGATAACTGCTATTAAGTCCAGTTGGGACAGAAGAGCTGTAATAATTAACATGCATTATTGTGCTACGTGCTTCTTTGTTTTTTAAATCAATTGGTTGTTGAAACACATAATTAAAACCCCAGTCTAGGGAAAGCTTGCATTTAGTGCACAGATGATATTTTATTCTATTGAATTTGTGCACTTGGAAAAATACAAGTACAATTCTTCAAATGCCTTACAATATGGTTTCCAAAATCTTTAATTAATCAACATAGAAACTTAATCAACCTTGATGTAGAAATTTTTGGGTTGTTAAGACAGGGGGCTCTTTTCTCGTTAGTATCTACTTAGAGAGTTCCTACTCTAAGAATTCTACTACATGTATAACCAAATTTTTATATTTAATTAATTTACCATTGTATTTCCTTGTTGTATCACTTCATTTATTGTAATTTTTTGTTGTTTTTGATTTAATGGAGTTGTTGAGTTCAATATTAAATGTAATGTTGTTTGAAAAAATTTTAATGTAATTTGAAAAAATAAAAAAAATAAAAAAAAAATAAGAGGCCATGGCCTCCCCCAAACAATGAAAGGTTTGCTTGCATATGCAAGGTTTTAGATATTTGCAATAAAAAGTTCAGTTTTCTTAATTTTTTCACAGATTCTCACAAAATTTGTATTTTCATAGTTAATGACCAAACAAATGATGAGTTGAAAACATGAAAAATAGCACCATCAAGAGAATTTAGTCAAAATATTTCGTCAAGGTCATTAACTAGAACATTATAAAAAACTTTCCAAAAGGTGTTTCCCACTGGTTAGGACTCGCATCTCCCATAGGGGAATTTTCCAAAGAACTAATGGCTATGGCATAAAAGTTCCTGGCCCCCTAAAAATAACCTTCCCAAGAAAGGGTGCTAGATCTGCCCTTGTTAACCAGACCACTTACAGTTTACACTGTACTGTACTGGTGGTGGCTAGCATACATTGAATAATTTGTTGTTGTTCATTTACATTTTGAAGGTTCTGAACAATTTTTGCCATGGAGCTTGATGAAAGACTTCGCTGGTTTGAAACAAGAGTTACATCTTCTTTGAAGCCAAGGGCTGAGGAATTAAAGAATCTATTTTCAAACGAGGAGAGCAGGTAAAATAATTTGTATTTCTATGTAGTGTACTATATTAAATTATAATGGGTAACTTTTACCCAGATGGTATTTTGAATGGAGTAATGTTACCATGACAAATTTAAAAGGTAGAGAGAGGCCAGGTACTGAAACATATGTGTTTTTGCTGATGCAGCACTGTAAGCAAGTTAAAGCTATATCTTAAAAAGAGGCTACTGCCTTTATATGACTTGATTGATTATAAATTTTATATTGTTCAAAAGGAACACTTCTCAATTAATTTATGATGTGACATGAACTGCATGCAGTGAAGACAAATAGGTTTTATCCCATCTCAGATCGGAAAATTGAAATCAAGTTTGTTGATTATCTTTTTGTTAAATTCCAATGGCTTTATTTCTGATTTTACCTTCAAGAGCTCAGTAATTTTACTCACTGTTTTTGGAATAATGTTTATTTGTTTATTCTGTTTTTTATTTGTTTAGGAGATGCTTGCTTGAATTCTGCAACAATGAAGAGTCACGGTACATTTTCATTTATTTCTCTGGCAATAGCAGTAAGAACTTGATTGCATCTTTCAAGGCAGCAACAGTTCTGAAATCAAAGGCACTGTTCTTCATCAAAGCCCAGAATGCTGGCAAAATTACCAGAGACAATATTAACACTGTTACTTTTTACTGTTCATGCAGTCCTGACACAATAAGGCACCTTGAAATAGTTTCTAAAGACATTTTTTTGCCATTATTGAGCATTGAGCAAACTGGTGGCGCAAGTGCTGATAAGTTGATGGACATTATTCACAGACTGATTAGTAGTTTGCAAATTGTAATTGGAAATGTGCAGGTATGATTTTTTTGCTTTGAAGTATTATGGTTTTATTGAGCTATTTTTGAAGAATTCTGATTTTTAATTTATTTTTCAGATTTGCTGAATTTATTATAGTTGCTTCCAATCAATATATCAATTGCTTTGTAGAATACAATTAACTACTACAGTGTGTATATTATAAATGGAAGAAAATTTATTTATTCTACAATACCCAAGAAAAGCATAGCTTAACAGGCCTTGGTTGTGAATTAGAATGTAAAATAACAAAAATGATTATGAAGTATAAACATATGATTGGATTATTATTCAGATTGTTTGCTTGTAACAAAATTATTTTTATGTCAATTTATAATCTGTATTATTAATTGGTTAGCTTCTTTTCATTTGCTGTTGTAAATAATGAAAGATTTAAAACATTACTCAATCAAAAGAAAATATTCTTGTGCAAACTATTTTGTTGGCATATGTCTTGTGCACACTATTTTGTTATAATTTTGATTGGTTTCTTGCTGCCGAAAATGCTGGCCATCTGATGTTCTTTTTGCATTTCTCCTGTTTTTACATGAAAATCAAGCAGAATGATTGAAAATGCTGTGCTGTTTGCTCTAGAATGCTAAAAATGTTAGGTCAATGTGAAGGTTGATATCATTGACTGTTGCCTTTTCAAAAATTTACATTTTCATTTTTATGTTGAAAAATTATGCATTTCAAAAAGTATTTGGTTGCTTATTACAGGGTGAAGTCAATCTACCACTTCCATCCGTTGAAGTTTTATCTGAAGCTGCAGGATACAATCACAGAAAACTTGTTGTCATCCATATCCTGGAAACATTCTTAATTGGCTGGATTAAACAAATCAAGGTATCTAAAATAGCAGAAATATTAAACAATTTCAAGACCTTTCTCGAACCAAAATTTCGAGGAACGTTTTTAGTTTATTGCTCGATCCTTTCAACGTGAAAAACAAGATAAGGAGTTATTTGAAATATTTTGGATTCACTTTGAATTTAATACATCAATGCTGAGACTTTAGTTGTCTTAATTTTAATTTTAGAATTCCCTGAAACTTGATCCAGATACAGAAATATCAAGGCATCACGGAAAGCAACCTGGACCTCTTTGTGAAGCTGATGTATGTATAATTCTCTAACTCTTTCTAGAAATCTAATATGTGTATAATTCTTTAACTTTTTCTATAACTCTAATTCTATACTGTAACTCTTTTTCTATTTCTTTAAATCAAGAAACTCTCAGTATATTACATATAAAAAACAATCGAATACTTACGTAGAACATTGGTGACAATGAACAAGACATAAAAAGCAATAGTAACACAAAAATATGATGCGATAGTACGGGGGTTTGATTTTATTAGGCACATCTTGCTGCCAGACAACTCAAAATCATACAAAGACTTCGGAATCTCGAAACGTCAAAAAAACTTTATTTTAAATACAAATTTTTTAAATTTCAACCAGTTGTGTAGAATTTTCATTAATTTTTATTTTACATTCTTTATCCATTGTTTCCCATGGTTTTGATGATTCCCGCGGAGATTTTGCGATTTTTGTTTTTTAAAAGACCAAAAACCATCAAACCGGCACTTTTACGGTTTTAAGGTTTTTAGCATTGGATGAATATATATATGACATTGCTTTCTTCTACATTTGTTCTAGGCCTGGGCCAATCATTTGGAGAAGATTAGGATGATAAACGAGCAGCTTTGCTCACCTGTGGTCGTAAACATTCTTACGAACTTGGAAGAAGCTAACAGTACATACGCGCAGTCATTCCACAATGTGAAAAGAGAAATATCAAAGGTATTATCATCTTAAGTGTATTCCTTTTTCTTTGCTTTTATTTGCTCATTATTGGCTAATTGGAAAATTAGGGGTTGTCAAAGAAACTTTGAAGAAATTTTTAATAAAGTCCCCGAATTTTATTATTGAATTTAATCTTTATTATGTGTCGGGTGACCGAAAAAAAGTTCCGACATTTGAAAAATCACCAAAATTTGATTTTGTTACGAATTTCAAAAATTTGTTTTTCTACTAACGTGTAGAGGACCAAATTAATTTTAGAAAGTGACGTCATTTTGGTAACTTTGACGAATTGTGACGTAATTTCAACTTGAAAAACCTAATTTTTAGCTTACTTTTCAAAACCTTTGTTATTAAAAATTTTAAAAATATCTTTTAAATCGTTTAATCCAGAAAATTATATTTTTTGCATCATATTTGTAACATTCCTAACAAGTAATTGCAACTTCCTATATTGTTTTTAATGTGCTGGGGAAACATTTGACGTTTCTACATTTCTACATTTCATTGTTTTAAGGCTGAAACAGAAGCAGACGAGAACTTGCAATTTCTCAGCACAATGTCACATTGGTTTCAAGCGATGTCATACTCGAAATATCAGTCAGATATGATCCCAAATTTTGGGCCGTTGATGCACACTCTTTTCCTTGTATGGCAACACTCAAGGTATTTTTGTTTTAAATTTAATTCTCAAGAAATACACCACTTTAACGAAAATGCGCCATTTTGGATTTAATCAAAATTGTTCTTAATTAAATTTTTGACTTCAAATTCAGATTCCTCGTACAAAATTTAGTCAATGTATGAATTTTCAAATCCCTAACATTAGCTGCTGAATTTTTACAAGAATTTAAAGTTTGAGAATTTATAAGGGATTTGACCGTGAAAAGCGCTCGGGTGTGAATTTTTTTACCCCGAGAAAATCTTTTATAATCTTTCAAGGTTCAAGTGCTGATAAAATCATTTGTAGTTAGGGAAAAATAAGAAAAATTCATAGGTTGACTAACTTTTTCATTCCCAATCCGAATCTCAAGTCAAAAAATTAATGTCTTGAACTTTTGAAAAATTCCCAATGTGGCGGACTTTCATTAAAGTGGTGTATTATTTCAAATGCTATGTTATATGTCGTTGATATGCTAGACTATTTCAAATGCTATGTTATATGTCGTTGATATGCCAGATTATGCGAGGTCATAGGCTACGCAAGTTAATAGTCTCACAAAATTATAGCCTATATAGGGTTATATTTCATACACAAGGTTTAGCTCATGCAAGGTCATAGTTTAAAACAGCATTTCAGGTCACAAGTCATACAAGGTCATAGGTGAAACAAGGTTATAGTTTATGCAAGGTTACAGTTTAGATAAGGTCATAAGTTATAGAAGGCTATGGTTTATACAAGGTCATATGTCATTAATTTGGAATCTGTGATATAAAACGGCAATGCCAAGTTCACAAACACTTTGCTTGCAAAATCATGTTTGGCCATTTACTATTCATGTAAAAATTATTTTTTTTCGAGAATATATGAATTACCAGAGAAAATCTCAAAATTGTGTTTGGTCGTAAAATGAGCTTATTTTATGGACTTTTTGAAGAAAAACAAATCTATGACACCATAGCATAACCTCTCCATACATTATTTTATATTGTAAATAACCGAGCTTTAGAAGCATCTGCTTGTGTTATATTGCAACTCTAACCATTTAATAACACAATTATCAATTTGCTTAAAAGAAAGTATGGCATCATGACTTCACATCTCCTTCGTTCATTGTATAAACTTCCTCATGGTATCTTTTCGGATATCTGCAATCCACTGCTGCGTCATTTTAATGGAATCCAAAGCGTTTTGGGTTTTTAGCACAGGGCATGTTCCCAAATTGGTCAACAAATATAAATTTCATGTCTTCTTTAGGAAATGTGTTTTTATGAAATGCCAGATACAGATACGCACTTTGTTTGGAAATGATAAGTTTCTCCTTATAATAAATTGGTTTTTTACTTTTCATTGCAATTTTCAGTGCAATTTTGTTCTATTCTATCGATTCCGTCTGACGCAAAATGTTTTTCTTCATTTATGAAAAACGCCATACTCTGTGTGTCAAATGTTACTGCTTAAACACTGGTTGATCCACAGGTAATGCTATATGAATAATGCGTTCCGATCAAAGCACACAAAAATACTGGCTACTTTTTCTGTTAATTTGGTCTGTCCGACATTTAATTAATATCATCTTATTAATATCAGCCAACCAGTTTCCAGTATCTATGAACGTGTGACACAGTTTCTGTTATATGCTTGACTGAGAACTTGAACAAATAAGTAAAAAATTCTTCCATGCTAATATTGTTTTATTTTTTATTTCGAATTTAAAGGTACTACCACAAGACAAATCATTTGACTCGATTGCTGAGAATGATATCAAACGAAGTTGTGAAAAGAGCAAGGGATTTGATGGGTGGCAATGTCCTCGATGATCTTATCAGTGTAAGTGGTCGTGCGTGTATTGCAATCGGGGAAACGCGTGTATTGCAATCGGGGAAACGCGTGTATTGCAATCAGAGAAATGCGTGTATTGCAATCGGGGTACTGTCAGGGAGACTGGGCCAGGTTTTTCAAAACGATCCATTTTTGGGATTCGCTTTCTTGTCTAAAGCAAACCAAAAACAAGAGCCTATTTGGTCTGCACGTTTGGTCTTTGTCGCTTACCGAAGTACCTTCCTCCTAGGGAAACAATGGTGTGTTTATGAAGGATTCAACAATAGTCAAATTGAATAACTGTATACTGTAGAGGAAGTTTTTTTGTTGTTTTCGCTATTTGGTTTCATGTCTGGTCAATAAAATTTTCTTACCTCTTTGATTTTTGTTCCATGACATATGAAATTTTGAGTTGTTGATTATTTGAGATAGGCTACAGTAGACTACAAATGTAAACTTTTTGTTACACACGAAAAGTTTTTTGTTCGAATTTAAAAAGTATATATAAATTTTTCGAAAATTCCAAGCTCCAAATATCTGCTATGGGAAATAGGGGGAAATTTTGTAAAACAAACGATTGCGGTTTCAAATATGACAATGTGATTTGCGATTTGAAAGAATAGATTTCACACTCTGAATGCACTCAAAATCAAACTAAATAAAGACAGCAAAACTTTATGATTTCTTTTATCTTGATTTGCTTGGCTGCGTTGAAGGTGTTGAAATTCATTCAGGGTTGCTTTCTCTGTTTACTTTGATTTGATAAAGAACAATCAGAGGTGTGGAAGCTGTGATTTAAAATCGAAAATCCTATTTTCATAGTTGAAACCGCAATCTTTTGTTTTTACAAAATTTCTCTTTGTTTACGATTGAGTGTTCTCATAGGTTAAATCTATTTTTTTTCGATCGCAAATTGCGTTGCTACTCTGTGAGACCTGGTTCAACAGTGCATTTGGAGCTGGTTTTTTTGTGGCAGGGTTTTGACTTGAATTAGACAAAAACTGAGAATTGTGAAAAGAAGCTTAAGAAGCAAAAATCACGTAAGAAGAAAATCGAAATTTGAGATAAAGACTGATTCCTTTTTCGTATTTATCTTCATATTTTTAATTTCATACTGTTTTGCTTGCAGGCTCACTCCAATTTGAAAGAAGCTCTTCAGATATGCGCGTCATTTCGTGGCCGTTATCTTGACATTAAAGAGAAAGCCGATATTCTAAACCAACAGAAATTAGCCAAACAAGTTGGCACCAGGTAAGAATGAATCTTTGCTAAATTTTTATCTGGATGATTTGCTATCTTACAAGGTGTCCTAAATAATAAAACGAGAAGCATGACACATCAAAGCGTTTCTTTGACATTATCCATAAGCTTTTCTCCCTTCAAAATATTAAAGAAAGTTGATGATCGTCTGGTTTTAGTCCTCACACAAAGTTTAACTGTTGAAACTTAACCCTTTCACCCCGGGAAGGGCCATACAGCCCATTGACAAACAATACAAAGCATCATATTTTTAGGAGGTAAATGCCGGTAGAGCCTTCCGTTGATTTTAGATACTTCAACGTATGTTTATCATATAAATTTAGTTGGTTTGCATGTGCTACCCCCTGCAAACTAAAATTTGCATAGGATTTGCCAGTTTAGCAGAAATATATCCAGGCGAGCAAAGGCGAATTTTGTAATAATAGTGAAATTGACACGATTATCCCTCGAGAACAACGCAAAACTCTCCCAACTGGAAAACGATCTATGAAACTAGAAAATGATCTGGAAAACGAAAGCAACTAGAAAATATCCTCCTCATTTTATTATAGTTTGTTGTTTACTGCCTCGCAGGAGTAAGTGCTATGGTTCAAACCTTGATTGGAAACAAATCTAGGCGTGAAAAGGTTTTAATTTTTCTCCAACAAGGATTGACAGCGCTGGAGTTGTATGGCATAGTCGACTGTACAGAGAAGCGAAGACGCAACGTGGAGTCACTGTGTTTGGGAAGGAGAAGAACGCCAGGACTGAGCATGACCTTGCCGGAGACATGGCGTGGGATGATTCTCCATGGCCTGCGAGAAATAGCCCAGTATTTTCCGGTCTTAACAGCTTCATGGAAAGATGCAATGACGTGCTGGAGCTGGTTGAGACGACCAAGCATTTTCGAATGCTCCGGAATGCAGCCGAAGTGGGCGGAGCAGGTGGGCGTGGTCTGGATGCAATGGTAAGAGAAATTCATGAAAAATTTGAAACAGCAATGGTGGAATTTAAAGGCAAGGTCAAGGTACGTTCTCATTTTTTGACTTTCTTCACTTTCTTGATTTTTATTTAATGTTGGCTTTCTGAGCGTTGATTAACTTTTATTTTAATTGTAAAAAGATTTATGAAATTTTCTAAATTTTATTTTGGCTTTTACTGAAGTTATATAGTTATAATTTTATTGGAGATTTTCGGGAATCTGAAAATTCTTTCTCTTGTACAGAGCAGCGATAATACGGACAACAGAAATGCTTCAGCACTAAATGTTTCTCAACTTTTTCTAAATTGAATACTGAAAGTTTCTCAAAGGATTTTTTTATTATGTTTTGTATGTAGGAAAAGAAGAAACTTTGAGTGTGTGTACTTTTGTACTTTTTTAAGTAGCAGAAGAAGATACTGACTTCGACAACTAAAAAACTCTTTTCACGCTTACAGTTACCACTCTAAATCTGAATATGCAGTGACGACCAAACTTGTATCTTCTGTTTTCTATACAAATTTCTTTGTATTAAGAAGCTGAGTACTGTAGTTTGTATTGTGTATTGACTCATTGGTGAATTTTAGGAGACACTGTAGATGGTCTAATCTATGTAATTGTAATCCATACAAATTTCTATGGCCTAATTTAGAGGTACTCTTGTGAGAATTCTATGTTTTAACATAAAAACAACATTTTTGCCATAATGGCGATTTCTAAGTTTAAAATTTAAAAAGATTCACACATCAAACTCCCAAATCTGTGTCGGAGTAACCAGGGTGCTGTATTGTCAAAATGATTAATCATTGTCAAGAAGGCGATTTTAATTTCCAGTTTTGGACAGGTAAACCTGGTTGCAAATTGTGGGTTATTCAATCACCCGGTGTATAGTTTTGCAAACATAATGCAACGACAATTTACCTGTGATCTCTTTTGCTATTATCTAATATCCCAATTCCTGAATATCCCACACACCAACACAGCCACAGCTTTTCTCCTTGCACTTTTATCCAACGTTTTAGTCTCACTATAAATGTCACTTTTTGTGAAAGTGGGTTTATTTATCAGAGTTAAGATATACAATAACGAAAAAGAACACAACTAACCTGTTTTATTTTATCATTACAAATGTTATGTTATTGTAAATCTCATTGAAATTGTTATTCAATTGCAAGTTTTATATTAAATGTTATATTAAATTATATCACATCTAACCGATTGATATGTCAGACTAACGGGGTACCCTCAAGGCCAGGCCATCCACCGTCTCTCCTACGGCTTATGGAAATCCAAGTACTCTCCCATTACTTGAATCTTGCTAACTGGTTTCTTGGAACAAAAATAGTGTATGCGTATTTTGCAACTTTTTCCAGGCTTATGATCTTTACGCGCACACTTATTTGGTGTGACTAAAAATTGAAACATAAGTTTGATTTATGAAATCTGTTTTAATGTCAAATGTTATCTTATTATTATAATCATTTAGCTATTTCCCTTTGGAATTACTGTTTAATGTGAATTTTTGCAGGACGTCTTGGATATTAATCAAACACAGCAATTTGAAAGAGGATTCTTTATATTTCGATCTGTAATAAGAGTGAGTTTTGTTAATCGATTAACAAATATTTTCGTGTGAAGAAATTCATATTTGTTCATATTTATTCATATTTCTTCTGAATAAAATAGCTATGGGTACGATGTTGAAGAAGCTTTTATAAATTATGCTTAATCATTATGTAAGCTGTTATGGTCATCATACTGTGTTATGGTAATCAGGGGCCTTATTACTGCAATGCAACGCAATGCTTCAAAATAATGCTTTTTTTCGCCATTATTAATGGTATCATCAATTGTTTTTATGTCTTACTTATTTTTCTGAATTCTGCGTACATTAAATTATTAATTGAAATTATTTTTTGTGACTCAAGGTGGTGGATAAAACAATAGATTTTAAAATTTTGTTGCAATTTAATTTGATTAGGAGCTGGAAAGTCGTCTTGGTGGTGTTTTGAAGGACAGCTTCAAGCAATGCTGGGATATCAGATCGAGGTTGAGACTGCTAGAAGTTTTTGAGGGAACAAGCAGTAGGGATCTCGTCCAGGTTTAATTATAATATATTTGTTTCATGCTTAAAGTGAAATATTTTAAGTTTTAAATATTTTGTTGCGTACATATACTTGGTGTTGGATTTAATTTTCAGCAATGTTGTTTTTGCATTCTCCCTAAATGAGGTATCAGCCTGCTCGTTAGTTATCAGTTTTTATGTACTCAATTTTTTACAATAAAGTTGCCAAACCATTGTAATGTTTTCTGGGATGCCCTGTAGTTTGTTTTATTCAGTTTTTTCGTTTATTCTTCTTATTTAGTTAGTTTTTTTTTTGTATTCTGCCACCGTAAAGTCATACTTTTTTACAATGGAGCTGAACCGTTCAAGGCTTCATGGAAGGAAAAAGCACCCGACCCTGTGACCAATGGTCGCAGGAATATTTTTCAAAAAGTGATCTTGCAGGAAATTTTTCAAAGTTTTGTCGAAAGTTACGTCGTTTATTGTGTTAAATTGCCAATATCTTGCAGGAAATTTGTAGGCAAAATTTGTTTAGTCGCAAGCACGAAATAAAAATTTATAGCCGTGTAAGGCACACAATAAAGGGTGTTTCTCGGTGTATTATTAAAACATTAGGGCCACTCCAGCATCTTTAACAGAGGTGTAGCAGATGTTTCAAAAGAACGATTTCATATTTTCAATAAACACTTTTTTTCTTCTTCAGAAAGAAATTGAAAGCATCGTGGATTCATTCGTCACTGACCTAACGAGAGACGTCATTGAAACAAAAGAGCTTTTCGAGAAAGGCGTTAAAGTGTTTCATTTACATATTCCTCCACTTGCTAACGAACTTCTCTGGCTAGACTCGCTCAAAGCAAGACTCAAGGTTTATATTTCTAAATTAATGTATCGTTTTTATACCTGCAGGACATTTCAAAATTTGTGCTTCCTTTGTTTGAGAATATTTGCAAGACTATGACTCAATGTTATTTTCTAATTAACTTATTGTTGTTGATAGTTGCACTGTATTTTAAAAATGTATGCTCCGTTTTTCTGAGGATAGGGAAAAGGTGGCGCAATAAACATATTTGATTCCTGCATGATATTGTTCCTTAAAATTTAAATTAAACTTTGGCACAACCACCTTGGAAATCTGTTGCAAACGACCGCTAAACTGAATCTGTATCCTCGGCAGCTTGAGCAAAAATAAGCAAAGTTTTTATTTTAACCTTTAAAAGGCTTAAATAATCACGTTTCTTGAGACAGGGAGAAATTTCGATTTCGGATTGTTTCTTAACCGCAGTGCATATTTCGTTCTAGGTCACCATTGAAAAGCTAAAGTTAGTTTCACCGGCTTCGCTGAAGGGAGACGATGGATGGAAATTGAGAGATACATATTCAGATTTGATCATTGATATTCAGAAGTATGTTTTCTACTTTTTAATAATTGAAAATACATTTATTCTTCGTTTCGAATAAGAATGTTATGTTTGCAACATTTAATTATAAATATTAACGATTATTCTTTGGTTGTAAATTTTTAGTTTTTATTTATCTTTCTGCAAGTTCTGTTGTTTGCGTGTCGATTTTCTCTCTTGTTTTCCACGTTAACACAGAAGTGAGTCCCCTGTATCCAAGCTGATGTAATTTAATTCAAAGATCTTAGATTTACATAAGTTACTGTTGCCACGCGTAAAAACATGTTATTAACAAAAGGAAAGTGTTTGTTTGCCCGCTTGCTGTATTTGGGAGTTTAATATAATTACAAATGATGGCAACTCTAAGTTCACATTTCTTTTGTTTACAGTTCCTCAAACATGTTAAAGTTGAATTGATAATGTTTCTTTCACGTCACATTCAATACCCATAGGACTGTAAGATGTGCTATATTGTATGCCTAAAGGACTATAAGTTGTTATTTTGCGCTATGTTGTATCCCAAGAGGATTATAAGATATTATTTCACGCGATAGTTTATACCCAAGAGACTGCAGTATGTTTTATTTTTGAGGTCTAGGACGCACAAAATCATTTTAAAAGTTGTGTGGAGAAATTTGGCAATTGCCTTGATTCCATCAATAATATTATGAAATCTTTTGGTCAGATGTAAAAGAGTTAATATCAAATCAATTTCTTTGTCATGTTAATCATTTTCTTCTCGCAGGGCCGAGAAATCATTATACGACAGATGGCAAAATACGATTGGCTCAGAGTTGAGATTACGACTGAAGAAACCTTTATTGGTATGTTGTGTTTTAAAATCATCACGAATCTCTTTGTTGTGTTTTCATCAGGCTATTCTTCCCCTTAATTAACTGCTTGTTTTCATTATGTTCTGGTCAGAATTCAGGTTCTTTTTTTCTAAGAAGTGTTTTCTTAAAGTCAGCACTTTACTGTATATATTTACTGTACTTTATGACTTTACTATATACATTTAGCTTTGAAAAACTTTTTTTAACTTTTGTTGTTACAGTTGAACTTTTTTAACTCGAACTCACTTAACTCAAACTCCCCTTGCTTAACTTGAACTATTTTGTATATCCCTTGAGGGCTTTCAGTGTTGATTTTGCTTTAGATAACTCTAACACCTTCGTTACCTCAAGGTATATTTATATATCTCTGGAGAGATTTCAGCTTCGATTTAGCTTCAGATAGCTCCAACACCTTTATTATCTCAAACTGTTTTGTATATCCCTTGAGTGTTTTTCATGGCTGACTTGGCTTCTGTTATCTCGAAAAATAGTCATTCCCCTTGAGAGTTAAAGATAGCGGAGTTCAATCGTATCTACTATTTTTCTTGCAGATTTCAAGAATAGCAGACGACGATCTCCTCCAGCTGGAAGTAAACATTGACAATCATCTGCGTGAAATGCTCAGAGAAGTCCATTACTTACAAAGGCCTCCTTTGGAACTCAGACTTCCTGACGTCATCAGGTCTTTGATTCGCAATACAGATCCTGCAATATTGCAAACGAATGCTGCGCGTTTGAACACTGTAGTCTCACAATTCAATGCTATCATACGAAATATCACGGACATCGAGAAACCATTGTTTAAACTGAAACTCGCGGCTATTCATCAGGTTTGGTACTTGTTTTCTTTCTGATTTTGACGAAACAGCACGTAACTATGATCATTCGCCTTCTTTCTAGACTGGCTCTTAATGCATATTTTATTGGTACCAATTCCGTTTTTGGTAGACTTTGTAGGGTTGGAATTCGTAGAATAAGAGTTCGTATTTTATTCGTCCAATATTCTGAAAACAGTAGATTTGACAAATTTGGATGACCTTCTAAACCTTCTGCACCAACAAGCTGAAAATTTGACAGATTGTTGTTTGCATTGACGAACCGTCATGGTATAATGGTTTCTTCTTTTGTTCTACTGCAATTTTCTGCAAGGGTAGCCCTTTGCTATTCTTTGCTGATGCTCCATATCGAATTTCGATTTCAGAATCTGATAGTTCTGGAAGGATAAATAAAATAAACCCTTAGTTTTTCCTAAACGTATCGGATTGATACAGCTGCATTCAGGACTTTTATCGTCATATCTTAGCTCGAGGAATTAATTTATGCTAAATTATAAAAATACTGCATAATGCGACACAGAAATTTTGTGTTTTAGAGGCAGTAGTCTCTGGCAGCATTTTTCTTCTTCTAACATTATTAACTGCACATTTATATCTTACCTCAAAGCTCAACAAAATAAAATATCAATCAGATGAAAATTGCTACTTCAGATCATGTATATAAAGATTACATTCTCGATCAAGGCTCTGTTATTTTTTAGGAAATTTTTTTATAAAGATGTGGTCTTTTGAAATGTATCGTAAATTTGAACTTTGAAATCTGAATAGAATGATTTTCATTTCGTGATAGCGATAACTAGAGTTTTTATCTGGTGTCCCAAAATACGGTAACAGATTTGAGTAGGGCTAGTTAACTTAAAAATAAAACTCTGGTTTGTTAATATTAATCGTTTGAGAATTGAGATAGTAACATTTAAAGTTCAAATTTGCCTACCACTCATAACCAGAGGTTCTCATTTTGGTCTATGCTCTTAAAAGATTGTTGTCTGGAACACGACTCGTGTTCCAGACAACAAATTTTGTTTTTGAAAACACTTCTAAATAATGATTCCAAAAACAATCTTGAAAATAAGTTTTCCGTGACTATATTGTTTGAAAACTAAAATTGCTATTTCATTTTGGTAGATTTTTGGTAAAAATGCTGAAAAAAGAGAAATCATTTCACATTGGCCCCATCCATAAATATGCCTTTAATTTTCAGTTTTCGGATTTCTTTCCGAGTGTGTTTCCAAGAACTATTAAATTCATTTCGTAAAACGCTATGGTTTAGGAGATCCAAAGACGCAGTTTAGACCAAAATCTAGACCTCTGGTTTTGGGTTGGAGGCAAATTTGAACTTTCAGAATTAATATCTCGACTCTCGTTGCACAAATGATAACGAACTAGGTATTAATTTTTAAGTTCACTACCGAAAAATATTTTAAAAATTGCTTCGAATAAATTTGAGTTATTCTCGCAGCGCTAGCCTTGATAAAAGCTGTTACCATTTTTTTGGGACACCCGGTATCAAAATAGATTGCGTGCACCGCAGACTAGTACTAAAAGCAATCTTTGGTCATGAAGCTGTCGTTTGTATTTAAAGATGTTATATTCTTCTAGATTTGTGTGAAAGTTGAATATCCTATTTTAGCTTTTAAAAGATGGTTTGGAAAGATTTGCATGGCAAGATGTTGAATCGACAGATTTCATCGAGCGTGCTACAAATCTCGTGTGTAATGATGTTCACAAAAACATTGGCATCGTGAAAAGCAATTATCTGGAAATATGCAGAATCGCTGAATCGTGGTCAAAGGGAGATCTTGATGTTTTTGGACTGGTTGATGATCATACGTCTATTTACATGGAGGACCTGTTGTCAAAACATAGGTAGGGTATTTTTCAGTAGGAATTAGGGTGTAATATTTGTCTTTTTTTATTGATAATTATATTGAATACTGTACTTGAATAATGTCTGATTTTTAGTTGGAAAGGGACAGGGGGGAGAGGAGAGGAGATAAGAGAGGGGAAAGGAAAATAAGGGAAAATATTTGAAATAATTTTTTAACTTGGGCAAAATGAGTTAAACTACCTTGAAGTATATTTTTGAAAGTATTGTTCATCCGTTAGATGTTTCATATTTCTTTATTTGTTTTGTGATTTAGATTTTTAATTAATAAATACATTGTCATTTGATAAAAGTGTCCTTTTAAAATTAACTCTGGATACAAATTACAAATATAGATGAAATAAAGCGAAATTTTACATTACTAGGAAGTGTTAAGAAATGTTAGGATATGTCTCTAATTCTGCTCAATCTTATTTCATTGCAAAGTATCATTACAATGTATTAATATATCTTAATATAGGTTAATTTCTGTTAATTGATGTGAATAATTTTGCATAATGTTACTTTTTTACAAGGGAGTGCTCTGCAGCCTTGTGTCATTCAATAGAAATTGGAGGACATCGCATTCAGGAATTGTTACAGTCAACATTTGAAACAGTCCAGATGAGCAGACCCGCGTGGTTCAAATACACAGAACACATATCGGATATTGTTTTCGATGGCTTGCGAAGTTCAATTATTTGCTCTTTGAACTCTATGCACAGACGAATATCGGACGCCACTAAAGTACAGGTAAATCCACTAAATGTTTGTTTTTCATAGTTGAACTCTCCAGCTTGAAAAGGGAATTAAATTTTGCCAGAGATTTCGAGATAAGATAACCAATGCTTTTCTTAATAAATACTGGAAGCTCTCAAAGAATATATCAAACAGTTCGATTTAGCGAAGGTGTTAGAGTTATCTGAGTGACCAGTGACACCGGACGCTGGAAATGTTAGGGGGCAAAACAATAGGAAAATTGCCAAATTTCATCCTCCTCTCCGGCGTCCCTGACCGCAACATTTAAATACAAGTTATTTATCAGATTTATTTTACTAAATGTCTAATTTGGTCTGTCTATAAATTTGCAAGGAAATTTTATAAAACGAAAGACTAATGTTTTATGAATTTCACGCCCTTGTGTGCACTCAATAAATTTAAAATAAACACAGAGAGTAAAACTTCGTGGTTTTGTTTATTGTGATTTGCTTATTGGGTTATGTTGAAAGGTGTGAAATCTATTCTTTAGAGTGATAAATTGCATTGTCATCTTCGGACTGGATTAAATTCAAAATCTGTTTTCCTATCTTTGCTACTATTAATTTATCGTTTTAGCCTATACTTACCATTCGCCTGGAACTTGTTGCCTCTGAAATCACTTTTACTCCTCCTTTACACAAATGCTCCGCAGCCCATTCACTTCAAGAATACGTTGAAGATTGGTTGAACGATTACTTATCGAGGGCTTCTTACGTCATGCCAATTGCCAAAGATAAAGTGAGTTGGAAATCTCAATTAATCTTTCATTTTTCTTTCGATTTTTTTTTTAATCTTTTTAAGGTTCGTATTGTCCATTTATAAACGATGTAAAGCATTATGATTGTCATTTGTTTACTGCAGCCCAAGTCTAAATTTAAAAAATGATTTTTAGAAACAACTTTTTGATAGTTTTGTAATTTTTTAGATATTTTTTTTTCCTGATTTCTTTAAGAATGTGTTTGTAATTATTTTTATGTACAATTAAATATAATCGTAATTATAATTTTTATGTAAAATTAAACTCAATCAAACCTTTGTTTAAAAGATATCCTGATGACAAGATGGTGTATCTTATACAACTTAAGAAATGAAAGCTTATTTGCTGTAGCTTGTACAGCTATTGGATTTAAATTTGGCATATGGCATGTAGCCACTCAAAGAGGAAATCTGAAAAATAAGTTCATTTAGGATTGTTTTTATGTCGAATTTATGGAAACTTCTATGAAATATTTTTTTAGTATTTCTCGGAGATGATAAAGTCAGACATTGAAGTAGCGGATCTCATTGCTAAGATCAACACGATTGTTACAGAAAAAATCAGCGAATGCAAGGTTATTATTATTTGTTTTACATTGCAGTTGTAATCATGTTATATTTTTACCTCGATCCAATGCATGTTGCAAGATGTAACTTCCTTTTTACCCCTGGTAGAGCCATATAGTCTGCCGCTAAACAACGTAAAATGTCAGATTTTTGGGGGCAAATGTGGACAGAATTGGTAACTCATTTCAAACACTGTAATGGCAGTTTTGTTTTTTAACTGAGTTAATAGTTTACATTTTGCAAAGTAAGTGGACTTGCGCAAGGCTTACTAGGGTTTTTTCAGAAACGAAATGAGAGAAAATACAGCGGAGGAAAGAGAAAAAGTTGCGCAGGAGAACAAAATGAGAGTTACATGGGATTTACTTGTTATTCCAGTTTTCCTTTCTCATACTTCCCAAATTTACAAATTTGACACCAGAATTTTGATTTTTGTGTACCACAAAATTGTTTTTATTGTTCACAAAAACGTTTTTACCGAGTAATTGTTTCTACAAATTTTTCGTTTTTATTGAGGTAAGATTTTATAAAAACAGGGAAAGGAGTGGCGCCTTTCCCTACCCGCCATGGGTATTAGCAAACAAAAAGCAGCCTTTTGGTCGCCTTTGACGTAACGCTCAGTCAACTTACTTATTTACTTGTTGTTGTTAATTCTAGAAATACTTGGAAACATTCAGAGACTACGCCTTCTTGTGGATGCAAGATGTTAAATTTACCTTCGATGAATTTCTGAAAGGAAATATCAGCTCAAGAGCAAGTGAGCAGTCGAGAATGGAAGAAGTTAAATCGTCAGCCTCAAGCACTTCGAAGAAAGATGCTCAAAAAAGGTAAATTTTGTTTTGCTTGCTGTCAACATAATGCACATTTTATTGTGTTTAGTTGATACAATATAATATTCAAACTTAACGTATAGTTCATAACATTGTATAGTTGGCAACATTTTTAGGTGATAGTTGATAACATTGTATAATTGACAACATTGTATAATTGACAACATTGTTAGGTGATAGTTGATAACATTGTATAATTGACAACATTGTATAATTGACAACATTGTTAGGTGATAGTTGATAACA